>VZZY01016674.1:0-85559 GCA_013400335.1 Eurystomus gularis
CATTCTATGATTCTATGACACCAGCACAAAGAGGAAGCAACCATGACCACAGTGTCCTCAAGATGACCAAGAGTATCTCCCCACAACTTAGGTCTCTGGAGGAGCAAACCTCTGCAGGACACTTGGCAGAGCCTGTCTCAGATGAGTCTTGCTGCAGTTTCTACCCGTCTTCAGCGAGTCATCACACAGTAAACCAGGTGTTGGAGATGAACTTTTTCAAATGCTTTTCTTTATCAGGATGTGCATTCCAGTTGTGCTGGTTCAGCCATCATCATTTTATGCTGCCATCGGTTGCCTGATCACACACGCCAACACTGAACTCAGCAACATCCCCTCACAAGTCTTCTTTCAGACAGTCCTGCCATAGGTTCCTGTGGGCACAGCTCCTCTGCTGCCCACTGTGGTGCCAGCATTGTCTGCTGGACACAACAGACAGAGATGGCTCCTCAGTGGCCCTTCACATGGAAGGATACCACTGAGAGAGCTCAGCAAGAGGCAACCAGCCCCAACAGGAAGCTCTTGCAACTGAACAGCTCCTGGTTAACGTAGCCCCGGCCTCCCCCACCACGCCAACCATGACCACCAGGGTGAGGGCAGAGCCACGGAGACACAGGTGGGCCAGGTTCTGCCTCTGGAACATGAAGCCAATAGAAAAACAAAACATTCTGCTGATTGTGACTCATTCACAGGTCAACTCCAACTTGGGGCTACAACTCAGGCCCCAACACTTCAATTCCCCAGACTGGGCCTCAGTATTTTATCACTGCTTCTTGATCCTATGCTCCTTCTGTTCTCAGTGTAATGCAGCTGAGCCTGGATAGCTGCCACCTCCCGCTCTGTCTAATATGCAGCCTGTCTGGGAAGCCAAACAACCTTCTGAGCCACGAGGTGCGTGCTCTTCCTCAGAAAACAGAAGAAAAATAAAAAATTTCTTATGCCTTCCTTCCAGAAAGCCTCACTGCCGCTGGCCCATTCTTTAGTGCCAACGTCCATGCTTGTTCCTCAGTTCACTGGATATTTCCTAGTTCACACTGTGCAAGGCTTAGACTTGCGCACATCTTGGTTTACATTCATGCACAGCACTGTGTGGAAGTGCAGAGAGGAGAAAACATGACAACTCAGGGCCTGTTGGTTAGTCTCTGATGGATCAGGGCCTGAGGGAAGCTGATGAAAGAACAACACGGTTTGCACACCATGCTGTTCAGGCAGCTCATAAGAGACATCTGCACCCAGAGAAAGACTCAACCAAGTTCTAGCACATTGCAACAATTTGAGAAAATGTAAAAACAGAGAGAGGTGTTAGGAGGAAAGTCACAGTAAAATGCAAAAGCATTTTTTCTTCTAAAGTGAAGCTGAAAAACTTTCAAAAATCTACTGTGAAACTGCTGAACAACTGCGGCATCTGATAAATAAGAGATGTGCTGGAGGTGCACAGCGCACAGATGCCCATACATCCTCAATATTAGATGGAGTTTTGCGCACTCTTGGGCATTGCAAGTCCTCAATATAAATAGCTTGAGAGCTCTGCTGAATACAGGTGGGCTTAAAATATGTTTTAAATCAAACACTTGCTTACATTCCTTGCTGAATTAGGCTCAAAATCCTGTGTGTTGGCACTGCCTCAGTTGTACAGATTCAAGAATTATGCCAAGGAGAATGAAGTGAGTTTGTAATTTCCAGCAAAAATAACCAACCTTACAAAGCTATCAAGGGCCACATACAAAGAGGAGAGAAAAAAGGCCAAGATTTTTATCTGTCCTTGAATCATGGTAGAGTGCAGAGGAAGAAATAGAAAAAAAACCCCTTCTCTTTCCCCCTCTTTTTTCCTTGCTTGTCAGAATGAGTGGGTGTCTGCAGCTCCATTCAAATCGGATTATCTCACTTTCAGAAATGAATTTGCCAAGGAAACAGCTGCTTATCATGAGGCTGCAAATGGGATGTGCCCCAGCCCACCAGCCCCAGAACCTCAGATGAGCAATTAAATACATGTAGGACTAAATGAATGTTTGCTCCTCATCACAGAAGACAAGTATTGGTAAGTTTTCGCTCTGCCAGTTCCCTGCTGCTTCCTTCCTCACACTGCTTTCCCCAAGGTAAACTATTGAGTTTGAAAATTATGCCAGTCACATCCCTGTTACTCCACTAAAGACATGTGAGGGTCCCTATAAATACCTCTGGTCAAACCTTTTAGCCTTTCTCTTTAACAAAAGAAGAGAGACTCTAACTTGAAATCTAAATTGATGATTCTGTCATTTTTATTTTCACTGTATAGTGACTGCAATTAGCTTGAAGTAGCAACGACACAGGACATAGCACTGTTCTTGCTTTCTTAATGCTCCTGAAATTAAATTGATCTCTTCTCCCACTTTAAAAAAAAAAATTTATTTATTTCAACAGATAAACTAGATGGAGAGCACAGATTTAATTTGGGCAACTTTTATATACCTCCACAGCAACATCTAAGCATTGGAGGCCAAGTGTTGTTGAAGGTATTTTGGCAAGAGGATGGAAATGCATTTCCTAGCGAACTGAAGGGTTGTGTGTCCCACACTGCAGCTGGAGCGATGGCACAGCAGGCTGAAGAACAGCACCCTCTCGTGAGTACACAGGTCACAACTTGCGAAATCAGAGTGTGTGCATATGCAGGCCAGGGCAGACACATGCAATCCCCTTCTCTGCATGCTCCTAATTGAGGCAAGACAGCTCCAGTCCAGAGGCCGTATGGCTGCATGCTAAGGCATCGGACCAGTGGTAAGAAGTCTTGCTGAGAGGCAGATCTATTACCTCAGGCAGCACACCAAACTACCGCTGCTGCCAAGCCTCCGCACCAGCACACGGCCAGCTTTAAGCATGGGCAAAAGTCGTATAGGCCTGCACCCAGCCACACAGACATATCCATTATTTAGTCTTGCTGTATGCCTGACCACTGGCATGTTCCTTATGTATGTTGCATAATCTGAAAGATAAGAGTTTAGTAGCTAAGAAGTGGCATAGGTGTAGGCTGTCTGCAGCAGCTCATTCGGGACCAGGTTTCTCACCCCCAGGCAGTACTCTGCTGTGCTACGATGACATTCCACCATGTGTTCCTTTGTTCCAAAGCCTGTCACACCCTACAGACAAGCCCCAGCTCTCTGCACAGCCCAGCAAGCACCAAAGATAGTCCTACAACCACCCTTTGCTGAACAGGTAATGCTCTAGAAAATGCTGCCAAGAATTATTTACCTTTGGGCCCTTGAAAGCAAGCATGTATAAGATTATATAAATAATTTCAAGTAAATCAGTTTGTTTCGTTTTTCAGAAAAACTACAAAAAATACACAAAATTTTTTGAGAATAGAAGCTAAAGAAGCATGTAACCTGAATATAGAAGGGCCAAACCACAAGGAGCACTTGTTCCAAGGAGTACAGAAAGTTCCTGAAGCTTTCTTCAGCACTTCCCTGATGCAACTCTACATCCTACAAAATCAGGTCTTTCCAGGGCTGCCTGCTAGCTTTCAAGGATATTAGAAATTTCTGCATAAAAACAGATTTCAAAAGACACATTGAGTACTAGATTTTGAAATATAAAGCAGTCACAGAACATAGACTTGAAAGGTAACTTTTAGTGAGCATAGCTTGAAGTTGCTCATGAAAGTGGCCTTAAAGAATAACTTCATCCTGCCATCCTGACATGAAGAAGTCACAAGGACAATGAAGAAGTGTAGAGAGTTGGGGAGAAATGAACCTTAGAATTCCAGAAATGTATTGGGAATGAGACCTGCAATTCAGTGTCAGAGACAGGCTTTGTTCCTAAAAGTGCTGATATAGTGAGGACCATGATCCAGGGATTGCTGAGGTGAAAGAAACACTGCCATTGAATACAGTAAGTTCTGGACCAATAATCAACCTTTTTCAGCAGCCCAACGTCTGGTATTCAGATGATGGATTACATGACTTTTGTGTTCCTAAAAGAGCTGCGTGGTCCCTTCTGTCTCAAGCTGACAAAACTGAGGATTGATGAAGTCTGGAGCAGGGCTCCAACTGGTGAAATCAAGCACCCATCATCCCCATTCCTCCCAGAATGAGTCAGGATTTTTTTGTTTGTTTGTTCTGTACCACTCGACACCACCAAGAAAAAGAAGAGCAGAAAAAAACACAGAACAAATCAGACCTTGGATTTGCAATTTAAATACATGGCAAAAGCTAGAGGGAACAGCAAGCCACTCCATTTGCTTCTGCTTTCCAGTGTTGCTGTTAATCGCCCTGCACAAGCAATACGAGTGTAACAAAAACCACCACAGATGCCCAGTGGTCACTGGTTTGACACAGCCCTCGCCCCTGCCGAGCTCATGGCTGGATGCTCTCAGGTTTTAGCCCCCCTGCCAAGCACAGAGCAGCCTGCTTCACCATCCACCCCTTTTGCTGGGGCAGTTACCTTTCCGCATTCTGGCGGGTCTGAAGGGAAGGTAAGAAAAGGCAAGAGCAATTCCTGTTGCTACTACACAGCTCAGGAAGCATGAAGTATTTGTCAGTTTGAGTGAGCCAATTCTTTTGCCACTCTGAATAGCAACCTGTTAGATGAGTGCTACTACTCCTAGCAGCCTAAGGAAGCTGAAGAGCTGGAGAGGGGTCACTTAGCTCATTGGCTTGCTCAGCTCCTGTTTTGTGTGACTAAGATAACTATGCAAATAGATCCCAGAAGAAATTGGAGCAATATTCTGTTTGTGCTATGGGTGGGTGTCTCCAGACACACATGGTTGCCTTATTCCTGAATCACAGGATTAATGAAGATATGCCTGAGTCTGAAGGTGAATCAGGAACAGAAACATCGATTTTGCAAACTGCTGAACTGAACTCTGGATTAAATGTGAGCCCTGGAGATAAGTAAAGTAGCCCTTAAAGCTGTAACACCCTGCTGCCCCTCCCAGTCTTCAATTTATCTTTCTCTCCTCCTCTGCAACGGATTCATATGAATTACTCAAGAGTAATCACAACCTCCTCTGGGGCTAAGCTCTTCTCTGTCAGTTGAAAGCTAATTTCTGTCCTGTTAGTAAATTGTCCTGTTTCTTTTTTTCTAGTTTTTCAACTACTTGCACTGGACTTTAAAGACAGGGTATCTGATTCCTAAGCATAGCACAAATTGTCTAATTTTATAGTAATCAGGAAAAAACGTAGTATCAATAATCACATTCAATAAATCTTGTGTGTGTATAAGATTCTGCACATGACTTTACATAAGTCACTGAATTTTTTATGCTTTTGTTCCCAGTCTGAGAGATTATAGTTCTCTTTTCTTTCTGTGTCTTTAGTCAGACCACAACCACTTCAGGACAAGGTCTCTAAACCTGTCCCCTGAACCACAGTGCCCAAAGACATACGTAATGATAAATACATACATATATAGATGCATATCATATAGACTTCTAGGTCCTTCAAACTAGAGTCATGATTAAACCTCCCATGTTGCAGTATTTTGGGGTGAGAAAAGGAATACTATTAAACTCAGAGGCACTAAATAATTGGTAAATCATAAATACATATCCTAAATAAACCAGGCCTTATTAGCTGGAGCCTGCCATTCTGTTTGAGAGAACTCTCTGTCAGAATAATAAGACAATGGTATTTTAGGCTCTCTTACTTCAGTTTAAAACAAGTCCTTAGCAGTAGCAAATGAAAGTAATTATTATAAGTAGATAATGAGTTTCAAGGTGAGCACCTTACCCCTGGCACTTTTCAATTAAGAGTGCAGGACTTGCACATCTTGAGAATAATATTACCGACAGTACTGTTCTAATATATTTTTAGAGGATTGCCCTCAGGGCTTCACTTTCTTCAATCCACATCCTCCTCTCTTCCTTTCAGTGGTTCCTGCTGAGTTTCTGCCAACCCATAATACTTCAATCTCTCTCATCCTTTCCATCTTCTTCCTAACTAAAAATGAACAAACATTTTTTAACCTACTTTATTGTTGTTGTTCTCCCAGCTGAAGGCCCCACATGTGAATAGGCTGTTTGAACATCATCAAGAAAAGTGGTGATGGTTGATGAGAACTGTATCAGCAGACTGGCCTGAAGAATTTTGTCGGTGTTATGGTGTGGGACTGCATATAGATTTTCTCAGTTTAAGCCCCAAGTATGCTCAGTGGTGGAAAAACAGCAAAACCCTCTGTATGAATAAACACCAACCCTGCTCACCCTCCTGTCTTAAACTAAATACGAAGTCTGAAGTTGCTAAAAGGCAATTTTGGGGAACTTTGTATTGCAGCTGCTTAAAACAACCAGCTTCAAGCCAAAACTGGGCTTTGACTAACACATGACACAATCTTGCCAGTCCCTACCTGTTTCAGAAGACTACTCTCTCAAGGTCAAAACAAAGCCCCTGGAATGTCCAGAGAAGAGCTCTTATTTGCCATTCCAGTATCCCATGGATTCATGCTGCTTTTCATTTCTCTACATCATTTCACAGTAGCTAAATATAAACAAAACAAAAGCTCCTCTAATTAGATTCAACATCTTGTCACAAGGATGAGAAGTTCCAGGTTGTAGGTACTGATGTAACCACTGACAGCTGTGCTATAGTGATTATTATTAATAACAGCTACAAGTACACCTGAAGTAGCACACAATCCTTGAGCAAGCAGCCCAAAGATTATTTATTTCTTGGCTCGTGTTAGATTTATTGTTTTAAGGGTTATTTGGTAATTAATCCACAGCTCCTGAAAACTCTCCCATCTTTCTAATGCAGGGAGAACATGTATCCCATTAACTACATGTGAAAGTTAGGAAGTATGTAATGAGAGTCAGTATTCACAAAGTACAGCAACAAGTCCACTCTTCACCACATGCCTGGCAAAATGGGGTGTTTACAAATCCCTGTACCATTGTAAAAGGACACGAGACCCAGTTGCTACTGCACACATCATTCACCATTGCTAGGAGAAGTCAGTGATGCGTCAGACAGATGCACCACTCAGATGACATTAAGGAAAAACAGCACCTTCCCCAGTTTCCATTAACACATAATAGTGCTGTCCTCACCTAAACCAGCATTCTCCAAAGTTTGTTGAAATGGCTTAGATATCCTAGGGGGAGAACAACAATTTCTCCAGCTCTGATAAAAAATAAAAATGCCAAGACAAAAGCTAAAAAAAACTTACTGAAAAGACAGGGAGAGGGACCTGTAATCAGGGGAGCACCAGGACTGTGCTCTGGATCCCTCTTTCAATATAGATGGACTTCTGTGCAACTGAGAGATTGATAACAGAGGGTTATAGAATCTCATAGTGCATCAAACACCTCGGGTCTCATTTAGGATCAGTCTGGATGGGTTGCTGCAGCGGTACAGTTCAGTTTCACATCCTTCCCTCTGCATTTCAATAGTTTAGCTTTACTACAAGAATAGCTGTGGGAATGTCTGATGTTCTAGGTAAAGTTTCCTCTTCATTCAGGCCACCTCAGGGAAAGGGAACTTCAGGATAAAGGTCATGGGAGTGGAGACACCCTTTTCATAGTGAGGATGGAATGAAGGGAAAGATCCTGTCTCATGGACTTTTAAGATGCGATAACATCATATTCCAGTATTCTAGTTCCTCCCTCTCATATTCTAGAGGCTGCCTCCTTAAACACACCTAGGTCTCAGGGTGCAACAGATGCAGAAATGCCCTTTAGCGTGACCAAGATCACTAATGCTCTCTCTCCCACATCATCTTTTCATCTAGCCAGCCAGCACATATTTACAGTGTTATAGTCCAAAGAGATAAGAATACTCTGCAGTAATAAACACAGGAAACATTTCAAATGCTTAATGTCTTACCTAAAAAAAAAATCTAAAATTATTCCTGGATTTTTGGTAAAAAACTTCTCCAGCCTTTCACTGTAATGACAAGACTAATTACTTTGGACCTTTAAAAACAGCACTAAATAGTTTTATTTGCTTGCAGAGTCAACATAGCAGTGAAAAGAGATTGTGTCCCACTGTAAGAGTTAGCAGCAGCATTAAGTCACTCTCATTGCAAGGCTGATGTCTGTTCTCAGTTATGATTTTAGCAAATCTATTATTCCGCAAGCATCTTGCTCGCAAATACAGGAAGGCAGATTTTGGCGTGTGCAACCTTTACAACTCTTGACAGGCCCAAGCGAACACATCTCACTTCACAGATACATTTACAGGTCAACAGCTAGGAAGACCATCATATGCTAAGATATGAAAATACATTTCTTTAAGTTTATGTTTACTTTTGCACTCTCTAGTCTTTTACACAGACAGTACAAACTCAAGGGAAGCATTTTTTATTGCATTCAGTTTAGGAAGCATAAGCCACGCATTGTATTATAAGTATAGAAGTATAATATCTCTGCCTCTGGTAACAACATTGGGATGACATAACAGAGAAGTTAGCCTATTTCAAGACAGATATCAGAAAGAGTATACTGGCAACAAGTAGCACTTCTGCTTCATGGAATCAATACATGGTCCAAGTCCCATACACAAGTTCACTGACATAATCCAAACTCCCTTTTGACTTTACATTTTTACCCTATTCATTTCTCCCTAAGTGTATCAACTGCTTTCTAAGTGTTGGCATTTCCTCCAAACCCTGCCTCTCCCAGGCCAGTGACCTCTCTAGACCACTGTACAAATACAGCATAATACCAGAACAGAGCAGCAGCAAAGCACTCCAACACTGATGTTTCTGTGGCCAGAAAATAAATCGCAGATGCTCTCTCTACAGCAGAGTCCAAAGCATACTGACAGACTACACTACAAAGCTTATGCAATATTTGACATAAACACAACCTGTAACACTCAATAACCTGACAGCACATTTGGCATTTATTATATAAACAAATGTCAGCTAATAAAAAGTCACAGCTATAGCTATAAAAAAATATACAGTATGTAAATATATGTAAAAATTACATGCTGCTGCATCTGAAGCTATCTTGGTTCATTAACAGATCCATAAAGTAGGTAGTATACACAAATTGTTTTGCAAAGTCAGATTGAGATGGTTAACTACAAGCACCTATCCACACTTTCAGCACCAGACCTCTTTCTTAGCTGTCAATCTTTGTTTTTATGAAAATAAATGCAAGCCTACACCGGGAACTATTATAAATGTGGTCTTGTTTGTTTGTGAAACTATAACTAGAAAGTGGTTTCCACTATACTGAATTACTTCAAATGACTCAGAGAGAAGACAGAGTTGGTTTTTTTTTTAGATGACAATCTCTAATTCTAGTCTCTTCTAAATGGTGACTATTATAAGAAAATCCATTCTGAAATCTTTGATACATTGATACATACAAAAATTAACCCCATTTTCCTCACATGGTTAAGATCACAGTACCCTGAACCCTATTTGTCTAGTAACGCACTAACAGAATACTGAATGAGCAGTAAGGGAGATGAGCAAGACTGAACAATATGAGATGTGTGGCAGAGTGAATTTTGAAGCTTTCAAGTGAAAGCTGTCAGTATACTAAGTATAATGCCAATCCATTCAGCCTCACCTTCATTTTGAAAATACATAGCAAAATAGTTGTGCTCCACTGTTAAATTAAAAGACCTGCACTTTCTATACTGTTTCAGAAACCCTCTCCAAAATTCCCCTCAAACCCTCCACTTCAAGCAGCTGTGCAAATGACCACACTGAAGGGATCCAGAGGGCTGTGCTTTAGTTGGCATTGCATGGGTACAGAAAGCAGAATGACTGCTGAACAAGGATGGCAATAGTAGATACGCAGCCGCTAAACCACAGCCACTGCTGATACCAGTGCAAGCCCCAACACGTAGCTGTTCCACAGTACAGCTGCATGTGATGTGCATGGTGGCTTTGTTCTACCTCCTTGTGCCAAATACACTGGCTATTCAGAACTTCAGCAGTGCAAAGCTGCAATGGACATGACACTTCCCAATACGTGGGGCTCTAGCCATGCAGTGGGTGTGTGGCAGCATCCGTTGGCCAAACGAGGCATGGCTGTTACGTTAGGTTTCTATTATCATCCATTTTCACTTTGTTAGATGTATCCACTACTGCAGGTCATGGTCCGCTGCACATTAGCCTTCACCTCTGGTACGTGTCTGGGCAGCCAAACTGCTTCACTGGCCACCTGCTAATGCCAGGCACGCAGGCAGCCAAGCAGCTTGAACATGCCCCCTGATCATGTACGGAGAGAACCTGGAGATACCGATAGAGGCAGGTGGGAGGAGGCTAAAAATGGAAGTCTCTGATAGGAAACGGAATGCATGGGAGCTAAGCAGCTCTGAGTTTGTGTGTTAGCTGCCCTGGAATTTTAAAAAAGAGCTAAAAGGATTCAAATGGTAAGTCTGCTCCCATCTGGTGAAAAATGAAGAAAATCATGTGGTACTGGCCAGAATGCCTTACCAGTGAGACTCTAATAATGTTGCACAATTTTCTTCAGCTGAAAAGAAAATTGTTTGGAAAAGCTTCCAGTCACAGATTTGAAAACCTCTGCAGGCTCACTCAACCCAAAAATTCAAAACAGAATTAATGAAAAGGTAATCCATGTGACCAAAAAAAAAAATCAAACCCACCTATTTGCAAAATCCATATGTAGTAGTACCGCTAGCTTGCATAGAGTAACTAATACACAGCATGCTTCTCTTTTTTCAAATCCATCCAAATCCAAATCTTTTTCACAGAACAATATAAAAGTAATTTGAATTCCTACTTATTATAAGAACAAACTGAAGAAATCTTTCTTATTTTTTGGTAAAAATATTTTTGGCAAAAAAGAGTTCACCTCAAACAAGTCAAGCTTGTACAGAAACAAACTTTTATATGACATTAGAGCAAATTTATGCATGTAGGAGTGACAAGACATGATTTTATATTTTTTAATTAATTATTACAAGCTGACCAACAGATATATATGTAATATATATCTATTTTTTATTGTAGATAATATCTAGCATATCATTTCCATGAAAACTTTTGTCAGCAACATTCATTACATACTGGCTTCTACAGTCTGTCAGGAAATTACTGCTTCTAAGCTAATCAATAGGAAAGCTTACAGTGAGAGCATAAATGAAGCAGCGCATATGCAATAAATGGCCTGAGCAATAGTAATCCCTGTTGAAGAACCTATTAACAGGTCATCTATACTAACCACTTAACCTATAACTGCCACCATTATGCAGGAGAAAGAACAAAATAAATACTAGTGAAATCATCACTATCATCACAATTTCACAACGTGAACACCAGAGATTGCATTGGGTAAGTCTAGCTGACACCATCAGCCAGTTATTAGCCTCTTTTTTTGTAGACGTCCACATCCATTTCCATCACCCTAGTTGCATTAAGAAGAGATTTGGAATGTAAAAGTTTGGTGTTCAGAAACCAAAGTTTGGTGTTCAGAAACCAAAGAGATCAGAGATGTAAAAACTGGTCCTACCAGTTTTTATTACTGATGCAGAAAGACCTAAAAGTTCTGGTTTTAACTGAGAAGCTCAACTCATTACTTGAACTAGAAGATGCCTTACCTGCCTCTCCAGCAGAAAGCGAACAAAAAGACTTAAAATTAAATACAATACCTTGTTACACAACCTTTATCTTTTAGTTTTTGCCAGAAATACGTGAAGAGGTGTTAACAATTCTTAACCCAAGCAAAAGCAGTAATTTCAAAGGCACACAGGATACACGGAGATATCCAAAGATTTGTAAGGGCAGGAAGAACTCTGGCAATCATTTAACCAGATCTGCTTGAGTACATGGAATGCTCCCCAGCAATTTCTATACCAAAAGCAATAAAATGCAGCTGAATTAAAAGCATCCCACTTAGAAAGCAAATTCTTATTTAAAGACTAAAGTAGTGATCAACAAATCACTTTCCTCAATAAATTACTGTAGCAGTTAATTAAAATGTATCCCTTATGTTCAGTTTTCTTTGGCATCCAATTTCTAGATAGCAGATTTTGTTTTATCTTACAATACATCCAGTCAAAGTTTGTAAGGTCTGGCAGTATTTTTTTTCTACACAAATTGATCGAAACTGGAGGCAACCTTTCTGGTACACTGCTTGATACATCTATACCTTAAAAAAGGTGGCATAAGCACTACTTGTACTCTGATTTATGCTAGCAGCTGGTATTTGGAAGGTTTGTGCTGCAGTAGCTAGCATGTGTCACAACTCGTGCCAACATGTCTTTAATCACAACCATTACCTGCCCTGGCTAGGTTAACCCCAGTCTGGACTCTAGTCCTCTCCTGAACTCTAGTCCAGGAGTCCCAACACATGCTGCCATCATACCTTCATCCTGAGGTGCAGAGAGATCTTTCTCTGATAAATATAAAAGCTCTCTTTTTTTCATCTTCTACACAGGAACAGTCAAAATATGTGACAACTCTGTGATCCAGACACACTTTTGTTTCATCCAATTATTTTATTTGCAGGTGTTTTGTAAATACTCAGGTAATTTCTACCCTGATGTATATGCTCTATGGTGCATGAGGCTTTCTGGTAACAATCCTCTTCCAGATTCAGCTCTCCTCATGAGAAAGGATATTTCACCCTGGGCTCCCAGAACTCAGCTGCTTGCCACCATCTCTCCGACAGCTGTTACCAAATTGAGAAGGCCTTACTTTTCTGGCAGAGCTGTTTGGAAGAGGACTTCTTGTTTCAGACAGGAAAAAAAAAAGCTGGGTTAGCCAAAGGGAACAGGACTGATTAGTATGTGGGATTTGGAGAGGGTGGTAGATGGGATCTCCTCTTGGGTCTGACATTGTCTCACACCATGCAAGCCCCTCAGCACACACTAGTGAGTGGATGTTTTTAACAATGCTTGGACCCTTCTTTCACATCAGGCACTACTGTAATCCAGCCACCAAAACACAGCACAATGGCAGCAGATAGCAGCTCTTAAGTAGATCTACCTGCACACCTTAACAACTAGCACTCCCTGAGACTCCGAAAGAGTTTATAAAACTCCAGAGGAATTCGGAATAATTAAAGGCATTTTAAGAGGCAGAACCCAGAATGAGTCACAGTAAGAGATAAAAGGGTGTGAAAAAACCCTCTTCCCTGTCCATTATGTCCTTGCAGTCAGGCTTGATGCAGCCCAACCTTTAGTTGAGTGTTGATCATCACTTCATCATGAGTTCCTAAGGAGAATTCATACTTTCTCCATTTCTTCCAAGACTGGCTTTGCTCTTTGCTTTTCACACTCAGTCTCTGGCAGGCTGCTGGCTGAGTCTCCCTGACCTACCCTGTACTCCACAAGCTTCTCCCACCAGCCACCAAAAGCCATTCTTGAGGGAAGAGCAATCTCCTCCTTTCAGAGGCCCCAGTGAGCTGAAAGTACAGCAGCTGAATAAGGAAAACAGGAATTTTTTTTCTCTGCTGCCTGATCATCTCCTTTTCAAAAGGATGTAACTCAGAGTGCAATTACAAAGCAAACAAGTCAAAAAGTCACTATCACATACAACCAATGCAAACTACACCAAAGTCCTTAATATTATCGGTGAGCAATTCTAGGTATTTGTACATTGGTTTATGACAGCACAGACAGGAACCAGAATTTATTTAGGAAGCTCCTAATAAAACCACCGTATTTTCATCTAAAAGCCTCAGGCTAAGTTCTGAATTTTTAAATATATAAACAAATAAGATGATCTTTGCTATTTAGGGAGAAGTGGAAGGAGCATGTAGGTAACAACACAAATAAAGACAAACCAACTGAAATAATGGCATAAAAAAAGCAACACATGAGCATACACATCTGATGGGACTAAGAAGGGTATAGAGAAAATTTCATCATGCATGCAAAGGACTTAATGTGTATAGGACTTATTCTTGATTAGGGTATGAATGTACTACTGTAAAAATTAACTTTCATTTAAAAATATATACCTATAAGCCCCATGACAGTTCTCAAAAGTCCACTGAAATGGAAAGGAAGTGTTTGAAATTCTTGCTTCACTGAATCATGACTGGATTTGCCATTCATATTGGCACTTTTCTTTATATTGGTTCAGGGGGTCTTAAAGTCCTAGACAAAAATAGCAACTACTCTATAAAAGGTATGTGCTTCATCCAGGTGGGATTATTATATTCAGAGTGGATAAAACTGTAGTGATGATGAGGTCAGGGAATATGGGCTGTGGTTTGGTATAATTTTCTCCATTACATTCCATGTAGCCTACCAGAAAATACAAACAGATGAGGCCACAACCCTCAATGGTCTTGGCTGATGCTGGCAAATCTGCCCTCAGTTACTACACGCAGAGCTGAAAACAGTATGTACAGGAAACAATTTGATGAAAACAGATACTCTATACCAGTAAAGGAGGAAGTCTTTACAATATTTCCATGCTGTAGCAAAAGCTTGTGACTAAAGCACTGTCAAAAACAGAGGCTTTTTTAGGGGAAAAAATTCTAGGATTTTAAAATTTGTGTTCAACTTCAGGGTCTGCCCAAGAACAAAATTCCATGAGTCAGAAATACCAGCAAAAACTTTTTCAAGTACTTACTTCTGCTTATTCTTGTTCTTCATAATCTAAAACACACTGTATATGAAAATCTACCATAGCAAATTTCATTTTATGGTACAATATAATGAATCAAAATGAAATATTTCAGAACAAAAAAAGGAAGAAATCACAAAAATGAGAAAGCCATCATTAGTTCAGTTAGTATTCCAAAGAATTGGTTTGAAAAAATATAATTTCTTTGAAAGTAGCCAGTTCCTGACAGGTCTTTTCAACCCAACAGGATTTTTCTAGAATAAACTACTCTGTTTAATATTTTTTTGACTGTTTGACTTAAAATAAAGCTCATTACAAGCAGATTATATTGCAATTGAAACTAACAACTTTTGCAAAGCATGGATTAAAACCTGCATCGCTGAACTCTGAGGAAAAGATATTTGCCTTAGACCACGGGATTTATATACTTTGATAAGTCTACTCTTGTTAGTGAGGAATTGGCAGGTATTTCCTGCAGTCAGACACTGAGATGACCTTTGGTAAATTGTATACAGTTAAAACATTTGCCTTTGCATTCTAGATTTCTAAGCAACATTCTTCATAATGCAAATTCAGTGTCAAGTTGAGCATTTCAGGATATATTCAATTATAGGACTTTTACTCAATCATTTTGCTATGACTAAAAGTCCTCCATCTGAACAGCCAGCCCATCTGTATGTCTGAGATCGATAGCGACCGTACATACAATCAAAAATTTGTAGGCAAACTGGCAAAGCATAGACCCATTTTTTGTTAGCTGCACATTTCTGATTGGGATCTTCTGCTTCCTCAAGCTGATAAAGCATGGGACAGCTTGTAATTTTTTTTTCCCTAAAACATATTTCATCCAAAATCTGCCAGTTATAGCATAAAAAGATGACATCCTTGAAGAGATTGTTTTGCACAGAAGAATCTGTGAATCATCCAGCAGAAAGGTGAGTTCTGCTGAATATATAATACCAACTTTGACAGGAAATCTATGTCTGTTCCAAGAGGCAGAGTATCAAATTAGCAAAGACAGTACAGTTCTATAAAACTGCAGCTCAGCAGTTAACTTAAGCAAATGATGAACTTGGCATAATTGGCCTGAAGATCTCAGCTCCTAAGAAACCTCCATGTCTGTAATAAAGCAAAAGTGATTAACATTCATGACTCTTTCTGACGGCTACATAAGTGACATGGGGCAGATCCATGTTGTTGTGTTCAGCCTGCTCTTGATGTCAAGTCAAATGGGATCGCATTTCAAGAGAAGGTGCTAGAAATGCCCATGTACCTCTTGACTTCTATTTTTAAACGCTAGCAATCAGCAAGGACAGTAGTGTTGTCACTTTGCCTCCTATTCAAAATATAGCTTAAAAAAAAAATACAAACAATGGTGAATTACAGCAGATCCTTCCATCAATGTAACCATTACAAATGAAGGGCATTGTCAGCTAACACTGGTATTCAGCCAGCGTGTACATTACCTCACAACACACAGATGGTTTCACAGTTTCTGCAGCTACAGAAATGATGCCTTTCTGTTCCAACCTACAGTTTAAGAACAGACTCCCATTCCTTTGAAGTACTAATGAAGTGCTATGCCCACCTAATAAAAGTATGTTTTCTCTACTGAGTTAGCTGGGGACTTCACAAGCCAATTAGCACAAGATTTTGCAACTTCTACCAATACTATTTAGTGCTGTTCTAGAAAGTGTTCACCGATGCCCCTGATTTCTGCCTCTGAGGCTTTTCTCTTTTAAAATGGATGCTTTTTGCTTGAGAGCTTTCTGGTGAGCTGGAAAAACCCAAATTGCCAAAATTAATTTTCCCCTGTTGTGCTGGTTCAGCCATCATCATTTTACGCTGCTATCGGCTGCCTGATCACACAGGCCAACACTGAACTCAGCAACATCCCCTCACAAGTCTTCTTTCAGACAGTCCTGCCATAGGTTCCTGTGGGCACAGCTCCTCCACTGCTCACTGTGGTGGCAGCATTTTCTGCTGGACACAACAGACAGAGGTGGCTCCCTCCATAGCCCTTCACATGGAAGGACACCACCGAGAAAGCTCAACCCCAACAGAAGCCACACCCAACAGAGGAAGCTTCTCTGACTGATCAGCTCCTGGTTGATATAATCCTGGCCTCACCCACCACCCCAACCACAACCACCTGAGTGAGGGCAGAGCCAGAGACACAGGTGGGCCAGGTTCTGCCTCTGGAACACAAAGCCAAAAGGAAAACCAAAACATTCTGCTAGGTTGTAAGTCATTCACAGGTCAACTCTAACTCAGGCCCCACAACTCAGGCCCTAGCACTTCATCCCCTGAGGGCATAATCCACTTTGATACATTTTCTATTTTGCAAAAAATCAGTGTTTCAGAAGTGTCACTGACTCTTAATGTTTTGTGTTTGTTTTTTTTTAAAGCACCACTCTCGTATTTCAGCCTGACATTTCTTTTCTTTAAATTATTTGCCTTCAAACATACAAGAACATATAATTTAAGTGAACAATAGTGTAACACAACCCAAGCATACACATATATCATATATCAACAGCAGGCTACTTTAGGACAGATGGAACAAGGCACCAGAGACAATGATAAGAACTACAGGATTTTTAGGAATCCAGAAAGAGGAGAAATAAGAAGGGAACTGAAAGATTAAGTTTTACAACATCTTACAGAAGATGTGATTGATTGCAAGCAGTAGAAGTAGTCCCCACTTTCAGCAATAAGATGAATAAACAAGCACAGATCAGATTACAGATACTTGGAGGAAAGCATGAAACATTGCCATTTTTGAACATCAAGAATATGTAAGTGCAAGGCAAACAAACCCAAGGGATCTTCAAGGAGACTATGGGAGTCCTCAGGGACCAATGTCCAATCACAGTACCTCCTCATCTCAAAATTCTGCTTGGCACACCATGGTACAATGCCCTCAGACCTTCATGCCAGGTAAGTCAAAGATTTATATGCTGCTTCTCCATGCATTCAAGACTCAACTCTTCAAGCCCCAAAGGAAGGTCTCATGACTGCTATGATTAGAATTGACCTGAGCTGTCATTCACACTGTGATGACAGAATCTCTGAGGAAAACTTTTCAAACAGTAGTTCTTCCCTGCTACAATAATTCCCAACCTTTAATTTTCCTCACGTCATTAGAGCTCAAGAGCAGCATGTTATGGTGTTTAGAGGCTAACAAAGGAAATGATCAGTTAATCTAGCTGGCTCCAGTATTCCACTTAGGATGCAGTAGAACTTCAGTGCATTTGAAAGGCTGGAGTAGTTGAGTCAGTAGTGGAGTCAGTTAGAGCACAAGTAAGCCTGAACGTGGTGTTGATCAGTAACTTCTAGTCACCCAGGCCCAGCCCTACTCTATAGGTAAAGATGATCAGGCACTTTTGCTGTGGTCAAGGTGGTTCTGCATTCCAAACAATTCTCCAACTATCTATGACCCATAGGATAGTGTAACTATGACTGGAGGGCAATTAAGATACCAGCTAGCGCCAGCATCCCTGAAAGTTTAATGATTAGATAGATAGTATGTTCTTACTTTTATGTACTTCATGTATTTTATGCAGCTCAGCTGCTGCTAAGGACAAAACCCCAATAGGCTTTCCTTTATAGGCATGTTTTCCAGATAATCAATACCTGCCTGAACTTAAATGTTCACAGCCTAGAAAAAGCAGTCATTAAATTTTATTTGTTTGTGAAGAATTTTCCTAGATGCTACAGAATACCCGCCCTTCCTTCTGAGTTTTTCACCAAATAACTTTCAAATAATCTTTTATGCACTGGTATACTGAAATATTGAGCTCTGACAAAAAGAAGACTTCATGGAAAAAAAATCAATTTAGAATTGTCTGTCTTTAATGAGCCAAGTCTATGGCTGTTTCTCATAGTTTTCCACAGAGAAAGAACCAAGTTCTTGGATAAGGTGAGAAGCTATCAGAAGCATCAGCAAGAAGAACACACTTTCTCTCAGCTGCTGTATCACACTAATTCCATGCTAGAAAATCATACAGTGTTATCAGTTAGCAAAATAAACCAAGTGGATGATTATTTAATGCCACTGGACTGCTGACATTACCCTCTCTAGGCCAACGTGGAAAAGATATCCCAATTCCAGAATGCTTATATACCAAAGCATATGGGTATATTTAAGAACAATGAAGCCCTAGAGAGTTCCTGGTTTGATAACATCATCTGCAAGTAACATATCAGATCATCTTCAATTAAAAAACAAAAGAAGAAAGAATCCAAATAATGCCCTGTTCATCAATCAGACAATGGACTCTCCCCTTTCACTCACCTGTGGACTTGCCTTACATCATCTTCTGTCTTCCATAGAGTTAAATAAAAGTCTCCCCTATTTGAATATTATTAATGGACTTTTACGCCTAAAGAGTATGTCTGACCTAAAACTGTATTACTTTCCAGTGGGTCCAACTTTTTTTCATAGCACTAAAGCCACATACATATGTTCCCAAACCTGCATACAGACACAAAGTATGGATTAATGGGGAAGGAGTTTTACCTGTCTGCAGTCCACTCTTTTCATCATTTCGTTGTCCAGTGTGCAGTGAAAGTGTCTCGTGTAATGCAAAGTAGCTCACAGGGCCCTCATTGACTCCATATCCTCCTTAATGGGATAGGGCATTCAATGAATAGTCTTCCAGTCTTTCCCCCTCACCATGTTTCAAGGGTCTGTAAGGTGACACACATATTATCACAGAATGGTTAATCATTAGGATGTCAGGAAATAGTAAAATGTATAACCATGCATACGCAACATCATCTCTGAATCTACTGCATGTCTATGTATCAAATATAGACGTAGTATCACAAATTGAAATATAACATGACTGCAAACCATGTGTTAGCTAACATTGTGAAGTCCACCCTTTGCTCTACTTTCCACTAACAATTCCTATTCTGCCTTTTTAGACAAAAAGAAATTGGAGAAGAAAAAAGGCATCCTGGAAAACATCACTTCAGGTCTTTGAAACTGCAAAGTTGGTGCCCAATGTAAACTCTATAATCTGAGACTACATGGCTAGACCATCCTGCCAGAACATCCTGCTTTATGTAGAAGCCTGCAAGAGGGGCTTGTTATTGACCCACACACCAGAAAATACACAGCTGAGTGAAGGCTGCGCTAAGATACATTGAGAAGTTTTTCTGAAGATCAGAACACAGCTGTGATGGAAGCACTGTGTAGGAGACTGCAGTCTACACAGACTGCCTACAAGGTAATTGGAGCCTGTCAATAAACTCAATACCCTGCATGACGCATCCCTATTCTCCAGCCCTACAGTCTGATTTGGAGATACTTTGTATTCCTTGAATTGCTTCACTGCTTGAGCTACTCTGAGGCACAGACTTAACAAAACTCAAATATGAGATCATGCAGCTCTGTGTCTTTATGAAGGGAGGGAAGCAGAGGAAGGGAAAAGCAGAATGAAGAAAGTGCAGATAACACTGTTGCCTTATTGTGGGCCCTTCTCAAAGGTATTGATTGTTTGTCATAGCTTTTTACTGAAATCACAGCATGGCCTTCTGCCTGACTGAGGTGCATTTTTGTGTACACATACTCCCTGGCGTCTCTATATTATCACATTATCCTCACATGCCAATTCTCAGCATCTCTGTCACTCCCAGAAGCTGACACACAGGTTTCCTTTATAAAAACAGACAGCTGCAACAACTTCCAGTCCAGCTTAAACTAAATCCATTGTTGCTGATTCTTATTCATAGTACCTTATTACCAGCATCAGAACTCTGCCTCTCCTTGGTTCTCTCTGAGGGAAAATGGTGTTTGCTGAGAAGCTGTGCTAAGGCTCTAATTGATATGTATTGCACTGAGCAAAAAGCACACCAAACAGGCCTGTTTTAAAATCATATTACATTCAAGACATGCTTCCTCTGTTGTGTAGGCCCACACAGTCACTTAGGGCTTATTGCCTGCCTCAGCTGCTGGCTGTTTCCCAAGTTCTCACTCCCTTCTGTCTTATTCTATATCCATGGAGACAACAAATGTGCTATTTCTACCATCAAGAGAAGCTCCTTGCTGAGTCAAAAGAACAAGCCCTAGTTAGAAAAGAAAATACTCTCAGACATAGGTATGCAAGTGACATCATAATTACAGTCATAATAGATGGTCTGCAAATGGCACAGCATTTGTAATTAACAGTGTTCTATAATGAAGACCACTCTGTGTGTGATTACAACCTAATAATGCTTCATAGCTGCATGAACAAAGCTTTACTTCACTGAGAAAATATAGATCAAATATTCGCTGAAGTAATCTACCCTGCAGTGTAAGATTGCTGAGTCACAGATGAAATTGTGAGTTATTTAAATACCAATCAAAAACTCTAACACTTGTTTTTCACAGAAATTTAAGCTAGGCTAATGGCAGCTGCAACACGGAAGTCTTTTCTGGGACCTGATGAGATGCATCTGCAGGTCCTGAGGGAACTGGTAGATTAAGTTGCTAAGACATAATCCATCATATTTGAGAAGTCCCAGCAGTCCACTGAAGCTCCCACTGACTGCAAAAGAGGAAAAAAAACACCCCATTTTTAAAAAGAGAAAAAATCAAGACCTGGGGAACCACTGGCTGATCAGTCTCACCTCTGTGCCCCGCAAGATCATGGAGCAGATCCTCCTAGAAACTATGCTAAGGCATATGGAAAATAAGGATGTGATTGGTGACAGCAAACACGGCTCCACTAAGGGCAAATTGTGCCTGACAAATTTGGTGGCCTTCTATGGCAGAGTTACAGAGTTGGTGGATAAGGAAAGAGCAACTGACATCATCGACCTGGATCTGTGCAAAGCATTTGACACTGTCCCACATGACATCCTTCACTCTAAATTGGAGAGACGCGGATTTGATGGATGGACCACTCGGTGAATAAGGAATTGGCTGGATGGTTGCACTCAAATAGTTGCAGTCAATGGCTTGATGTTGAAGTGGAGAGCAGTAACGAATGGCATTCCTCAGGGGTTGGTGTTGGGACCAGTGCTGTTCAACATCTTTGCTGGTGATATGGACAGTGGGATTGAGTGCATCATCAGCAAGTTTGCAGATGACACCAAGCTGGGTGGTGCAGTTGACATGCTAGAGAAAAGGGAAGTCATCCAGACAGACCTTGACAGGCTTGAGAAGTGAGCCTGTGCAAACCTCATGAAGTTCAACAAGGCCAAGTGCAAGGTCCTGCATGTGAGTTGGGATAATCCCAAGCACAAATACAGGCAGCTGGGAGCAGCCCTGAGAAGGACCTGGGCATGTTGGTTGACAAGAAGCTCAACGTAATCTGGTAACGTGTGTTTGCAGCCCAGAAGGCCAACCATATCTCCTGGGTTGCATCAAAAGAAGCATGGCGAGCAGGTCAAGGGAGGTGATTCTGCCCCTCTATTCTGCTCTGGTGAGACCCCACCTGGAGTACTGCATCCAGCTCTGGGGCCCCCAGCATAAGAAGGACATGGAGCAGGTGCAGAGGAGGGCCATGAAGTTGATCAGTAATCTGGAACAACTCTCCTATGAAGACAGGGTGAGAGAGTTGGGATTGTTTAGTCTGGAGAAGAGAAGGCTTTGGGGAGACCTTATAGCAGCCTTTCTGTACTTAAAGAGGTCCTACAGGAAAGCTGGAGAGAAATTTTTTTTACAAAGGCATGTAATGGCTTTAAACTCAAAGAGGGTAGATTTAGATTAGATGTAAGGAAGAAAATTTTTCACTGTGAGGGTGGTGAGACACTGGAACAGACTGCCCAGAGAGGTCAATGCTCCATCATCAGACATGTTCAAGGCCAGGCTGGATGGGGCTTTGTACAACCTGGTCTAGTGGGAGGTGTCTTTGCCCATGGCAGGGGCTTGGAACTATGTGATCTTTAAAGTCCCTTCCAACCCAATCATTCTGTGATTCTATTTAAAATCAGTGTAAAGAACATTTGACTTAATACAATAGCAATAATAAAATAACATCTACTCACTGAGGTGCATTTCAAAGCCTGCCAATGTTTTTGCTATTCAGTTGGTGTTCAAGTAAAACAAATCAAAAAAGTATACTAACTTTTCATAGCACAGTTAGCCAAATCTGCTTCTTAACTGATTCACTCAGAGTGCTGTCAAAATTATCAATGCTTAGCACTTCAGCCTTTAACAAACAACCTAATACCTGATGCAAAACCATGATGTGCAGTAGGGGTGTGTACCTGCCTCTCTCCAAATACATACGTATCAGCTTTCTTAACTGGTCACCTACCATGCCGGGAGACATATTTCATTTACCAGGAATGAACTAGTTAATTCTTATCTTCCATATACCATCTTGGAGTTCCATTTTTCTGCATGTTGCTCCGTTTGAGGGTTCCTTGGAATCCAGGTCTCTAATTGCTTTATGGTCTGCATCAGCTGCTTTCATTCTGCCCCTGGAACAGGTGAAAAAGAGCTACAGTAACGTCATCAGTATTACATTGGTCATTTTTACCTAGTACCATACTATTAAACACACCATACACCTTTCAGAACTTTCTAGATTCCTTCATATTTAGTACATCTCATTCACATGCCACCAATTCTCTCTGCCCCAAATTCAGTGCATCAGTATTGATCAGTTGGGCTTCCAGGTTTGGGCACCTGAGTCTTGCTAGCATGTGCTGGGATGAATGGTGCCTTCAGCTGGCCCTGGTGACACTGGGCATAGCTGCACCATGTGATGGTGGTTTTCTATAACTACTTTACAGCAGACTGAGGGTCAGATTCTGCTCTGTGCGCAGCTCCAGACTATCGGTTTGTACCCCGGTTTCTGTTCTCACATGCTGCTTTTGAGAGTGTATCCTGTTTCCATCCCAGTCCTATCGACTAGTCTGAACCATTCTGGCCTGGATCCCTTGCAAACTGGCAGCTTATCCAACCCATCTATTACCTCAGGCAAGTCCAACCTTTTGTTTTTTCCACTAATATTGAGGATAGCTCTGTTATCTTAGTTACTGTTTTGCACTATGCTTCATAAGGATAAGACAAAAACTTTCTATTTATTTCCATTTAAAAACTTTCCAAATATTACCATTTACAATAGTCCCTATTTTCCAGCAGAAAGTAGAACCAGAGAAGATTTCTTATTCTTGATGACAGGAAACTTTGTCAGCAAGTCCCTCCTCTCCCCAAGTCATCTTGGACTCGATCTTAACCAAAACGATTCTATGATCTATGGCAGAAAGGACAAGAGGCAGAGTTGCAGCAGCCAGTGCAGGTCTTATCCCAGAGTTTACAAGTCACTTTGCAGAAAGCATCAAGCACTTTAAGACTCTGGCAGTGCCAGAAAATCACCATTAATGTCAGTTTTTAATACATCCAGGTTTAATAGAATTGAGGAAATTTCAGTGTAAAGATGTTAGATACTTGCTTGTTTCCAATTCTAATATTATTCTGATGAGGTCAAGGCCTCATTGTACAAGGACGCTGAGATGCACAGAATAATGATAAAAACATGTCCTTAGATCTTAAGAAAGAATAATAACAATAATTAGCATTTGTATCATACTTGGTGTCAAAGTATCCCTGAGTGCACAGCTCTGGACTTTGCCCCATGGTGGTTATTCAACAATCCTTGAGGTTAGCAGCACAGCTGCGTTGTGCACCAGCCCTTCATCCTCACTCAAAGGCAGCCACTGACAGAGCCGGACAGCACTGGTGACGTGCGGAAACAGACTCTATAACTCAGAAGGTTATAAAGTAGGTATGCTTATTGCGCGCAGATGCACAGGGGATCGCTCCACCACAAACGTGCATACCCGAAGAGGCAAACTCTCTCACATTTATACAGAAAAACGCTATGACGCCTATACACATTTATTACCTAACCCCGCCTTTCCTCACTTCATATTATAATTCGTTTATCAGTCCTGGGCTCAGTAGTTTCTCCTGATAATCCTGGGCAGGGATCTCTGAGAGCAGATGGTCTTCTGAGATGCTCCTGGAATGTGGTGATTTCGCAAGTTTTGCAGGCCTGGTTAGCTTTTCTTTTGTCTTTGGAAAAACTTCTGTTAGTCATTCCTTTACTGATAAGTTTATCAGTTCCGGCTGGACGTGTTAATAACAACATCTGGTTTTCTTATCTACCTCTAGCTTCTGTTAATAATTTAGCCTGTTTTCCTTCAAGTGGTTAGTGTAATGATTTATTTTACTCTACTTTTCATGTTAGTATCTATCAATAATTATTTCTATCACTTATATCACTGGCAGAGCCAAGTGAATCAGACTAAGGGAGCAATATTGTTGCATTTATGAAGTGCGCAAACCCACCAGCCTCTGAAAGCTCCTGGGGCTATCTGGCATTCTCCATGCCTCCCACAGGAGAGCCTTCCTATCCCCTGTCCCTTCGGCAGTACAAGAATGTCCTTGGCTGGAGGGACAGAAGGCAATACTACAGAATGGCCTAGCCATAATCAGCTTTGCATGGCTCATTGTCAGAAAAACCAAAACAGGACAGGGATGGAGGAAAGCTTGGCTTATCTATGCTGATTTGGGTGATGTTCTGACAATTAATGCCAACCTACATCTTGGTCAAAATAGTTTTAAACAGTAGCACAGAATTAAAAGGAAAATGTGGTGTCTGGCCACACTGAGGGATTAGCTTTGTCAGAACAAAGCCTCCTACTGCTGACTTAATGACTTGGCAAGAGTACTGTAAATAAAAGCAACACTGAATCTGCCAGTTCCCAGCTTGTCAAGCTCCTCAACAACCAACAAACCACAAAAGTAATTACAGACAGTTAACTGCAAAGAGTAGGAGACCATTTTCTAAAAAGGCACAATTACTGTGTCCCTAGAGGCTGGGTTTAAGTCTACACCCTGAATTAATTTCCATTCATTTCCATCTGAAATTTGTTTGGTTTTCCCAAGATGTAAGTTTGAGGCGTTTCCAATTTATCTGAGACTTCATCATGAAGGAACTTGCAGTACATATTTCAGTGACACGTTTAAATTCCTCATTCCCATGACATTTGGCACTAGATAGTTTTCAGTAAGGCAGGTTTCTAATCAGCCCAAAATAAAGATCTTGTTTTCAGCATCTTAATTTACAGTGCTCAGTATCAATGGGGTTTGTTTTGTCTCAAAAAATTATCTGATCCTTTGCAGGGACATGCTGAGAAGCCTATGAATCTGTGGGCTACAGGGCATAAAGATGCTCCTATGAACAACTAAGCTTGCTTACTGCATAAGTACATCACCAAATGTACGGAAGTGTTTGTGTTCCTCACAACATTTATTGATTTCTGAATATAAATACAAACGCATATTCAGCATGCAAACAAGTTTGAGTCTTACAACTTACAATGTTACTGTTGTAACAACTGCAGAGAGAACAAAGTTAGTCACAAAGTCCAAGTCACATACACCCTGTAGCTGCACGCCTGGAAGCATGAAACTCAGCACTGGACGAGGTGGCAACCATCACTAGATCGGAATCTGGTGTTATCTGGATGCCTGGAGGAGTGTGGAACAGAGTGGAGGCCCTGTGGTCCCAGACCCCCATTTTTCCACCCTAAACAAAGGAGCCATTACCTCCACCATGCAGGTGTAAATTAACGGACTTTGTGACATTAACATAACTGATGAGATTGGCCATAGTCATCCCCACCTGCAGGTATACCCTGTTGATGTGAAATCTGAGTATAAATATCACCCCAATCTCGGCCCAAAAATCAGGACAGGATCAACTCAGAACCATGCCGATGACTGGATGAATTGATGAATTTGCTCCTTCTCCANCAGGTGTAAATTAACGGACTTTGTGACATTAACATAACTGATGAGATTGGCCATAGTCATCCCCACCTGCAGGTATACCCTGTTGATGTGAAATCTGAGTATAAATATCACCCCAATCTCGGCCCAAAAATCAGGACAGGATCAACTCAGAACCATGCCGATGACTGGATGAATTGATGAATTTCCTCCTTCTCCATCCCCCCCACTCGGGTCACCTTGTGGGTAAGATTATTTACCTCAGCTCACGCTGAGTGACACACTTTTCCTTCCTGGGTGTATTTCACATTTCTCCTCAGATGCATTTCTGTGCTTCCCTGAGTGTATTCTTGGTTTTTTTTCCCTTTTCTTTTCGTCGCAACCATACTATCTTTTGCTCTACTGTATTTCTGCTCACGGGCTTGTCTATCAGCCAGGCAGCCGGGCTTACAACCAGCAAGTTGTTGTTGTTAGTGTGTGCATGTACATGTTGGTTTTTTAGTGCATTGTTGTTATAATATTAGCTCTACAACCTTTAGTGTACCTTACCTGTAGCTCTTATCACCAGCAATCCAAAAGAACCTGTAAATGTTGCCGTAAATAAACGATTATTATTTGCTCCCTGATTTGCGTCTGTCGCATATTCGGTGCCGGTCTCACAAGACCGGATTTATTCCCCCGTTTTCGCAACAACAACAACTATCCTGTTAACTGCTGGCTAGAAAGCCTACAGTAGCAAACATTAATTCCTGTCCGGATTTGCACGCAGCAACTTCTGTGTCCTGCTCCAATCTGCTCCAGTGCAACTCCTGGCTGCAGCCACAACTGCCATGCTGTGCTGCTCAACACCCTGAAAGCTACTGACTGATGGGCACTGACACCATTTAACTTCAGCCATTCCCAGTTGGATACCTCACCTCCAAATACAGTACTGAAGAGAGGCAGGTTCCTAAAATGGATTCTCTGTATCACCTTCCAGAAGCCTTATTTTCCTCCGGGGAGCCCAAGTTCTTAGGAACTATTCTAAGAACAACCTTTATTGTTTCACTTTTCTGGCTCTTAGGTAGAATATGTATCATTCTTTCACAGTGGATAATTTATTCCGAGGCATTTTCCAAGCCAGAGGAGCTACTCTCAGCCTCTGCTGAGCTTCTTGGTAAATTTGCCCTATGCAGAACTGCAAATAAAAAGAGGACAAAGTTCAGAAGTGTTCAGCTGCAACAGTAAAGCTCACTCTGGGGCTACACAAACTCCACAGCCTCATTTGAACAAAAAAGGTTTAAATTTAGTGGGGGAGGGAGTCTTTTCTAAACCTGGGAACAGATGGTTCCTATGTGCACTGTACTTTCATCTGTGATTTTCCCAAGGCCACAAAGGAGCCCAGACAGATGCTGATTTGGTGAAGTCCTGACCAGTTCTGCCATTTATTAACATGAACAGTGCTGAACAGGGTAGCAACCACAGCCATGCTGGTTTGACCTCTGTACACAGGGAATGCACACGTAACACACTGAATGCATATGCTTATATACCACCTATAGAAATAACAAGGTCATTCTCAGAGATCACAAGGAATCACACTGTCAGCATCACACACCTTCACAGTAAAAACTGCTTTGGGCCCAGGCAACAGCATGGATCATAACCAAGGTCAGCAATGTTATGAATCTTTCCTGCTTCCCATTCCAGTACACAGAAGTAACCAAAGTTTCTATAAGACCTGTCCCTTCCAGACATTTGCAAAATACAACCAGAAATCAAAAATTTCCCATTGCTTTTAAGTCCTCAAGGGTAAATCCTGCTAGTGTATATCTGCATGCTTCACTACAAAGCTCCATTAAAGCTAAGTAGATTTATGTCACATGAGCGTATTACACTGTTTCTTTCTTCCCCTTATGCATCCATACCACAGACATACTAAGCATCTCGTTGAGAAACTTGTGTTTGCGTAAGTTATAACGGACATTACTAAAAAAGCTGTCTTCATTATTCACAGAAGCCTATGTAAGTTATTAGGCTAGTCTTAACAGTTATGCAGTGTTATCTTCAGGAAAGAATATACAAGTGAATAGGAACTTTTACAGCATCTACCCTTACGATGCCTCCGAACTACGATAGGATTAGAGAATTTGAAATCTGCTGAGGAAGATTTCCTATTAGAATGACCTGAAAAATACAGGGTATGTCCATGTATTCCCTAGAAATTCTCCTTCAGTAGGTTTCATCTTTTTAATTACCTTTCTGAGATCTCTTAGAAGCAGCTAATAGAACTCCAGGGATCCATAGAGCGTAATCTGAAAATTATGAGTTAATAACCTTGTAAGGACAGACCCTTAAGTGACTGCCCTTCAAAGAAGAACATACTTTAACAGCATTGGATATATTATATACTAGTTGCCTATTCTTCTATCTCGCATAACAGAAATAACAACTACAACCTCCATAATCCTTTGAATCTACATTTGTTTAAGCTGTCACTAAGCCTGCCCAAAGCACTGAGGAAGTCAGGGTCAGCAGAATGGTGAACCCTGGGCTCGGTAATTACGCGCAGCTACAGTATGCAAAATATACCTGATGGTAACATTTATTTTTATATGGCTTCCTCCATGAGCAGGGTTACAAAGTGCTTCATGTAGAGCCAATCATTCATAGTTCAAGCAACCAGGGAAGGTGCTGAATGGAACCTCATTTCAAAAAGAAAGTAATATAGATTTTAGTACTGGAAGTTTTAATGGTAATGCAC
This sequence comes from Eurystomus gularis, assembly GCA_013400335.1. Lineage (NCBI taxonomy): Eukaryota > Metazoa > Chordata > Aves > Coraciiformes > Coraciidae > Eurystomus > Eurystomus gularis. The sequence continues at coordinate 28,956 of VZZY01016674.1, forward strand.
ACTAGAGAGAAATAGCACATAGAAAAACGTGCTAAGGATACTGTCTTTTCAATAGAGACATCAGAGCAAAAATTTCTATGGCGCTTTTGATTCTGGGCTTTGAAGGTGAAATTTTCTGTTCGGGAGCTGATACATAAGTTTTTATGAGGCTCTCATTAGCCTGAACTTGAAACTTTCAGTGGCACACACACTTTTGCTAAATACTATGTAGAGGTAAATTTGAGGTAGATGACATTTATTATAAAACAACAACAGCAAACTACAAAACCAACTCATCCACTCAAGAGTTTTTTATCTGAACTCTCCTTTGACTCACAACTGTCCTCAAACCCAAAGGAACACTCACCTGCAAAGTCATGTGAAGTACATTGCAGACATACACAACTCTGGTTTGTGAAATGGAGTCAATCAAAAGAAGTGTGGCCAGTGAAGGGAGGTGATTCTGCCCCTCTACTCCACTATTGTGAGATCCCACTTGGAGTATTGCGACCAGCTCTGGAGCCCCCAGCACAAGAAGGACACAGACCTGTTGGAGAGGGTCCAGAGGAGGGCTACAAAGATGATTAGAGGGCTGGAGCACCTCTCCTATGAACACAGGCTGAGAGAGCTGGGCTTGTTCAGCCTGGAGAAGAGAAGGCTCTGGGGAGACCTTATTGTGGCCTTCCAGTATCTGAAGGGTGCCCACAGAAAGGCTGGGGAGGGGCTTTTCACAAAAGCCTGTAGTGATAGGATGAGGGGTAATGGGTTCAAACTGGAAGAGGGTAGATTTAAATTGGAAATTAGAAAGAAATTAATGTCTCACCATACCCTGAGTATGGTGAGACACTGGAACAGGTTGCCAAAGGGGGTTGTGGATGCTCCACCCCTGGAGGTGTTCAAGGCCAGGTTGGATGGGGCCTTGAGCGACCTGTCTAGTGGGAAGTGTCCCTGCCATGGCAGGGGGGTTGGAACTAGATGATCTTTGCAGTCCCTTCCTACCCAAACCATCTTATGGTTGTATAAGCCCAGGCAACAGACTTGGCCAATAGACAAAATCCAGGATAGCTTTTTACAGTGTTGGGACACTGACCTGTGTGAAAGTTAAAAAGATAAAAAGAAATAAAAAGAAAATTCAAACCCACTTCTTAAGAGTGTGCAGAGAAACAGATTTTTTGGTGTTAATCCTCAACACCAGGTGCCCAGTGCACAAGGTAATGGCCTGGTTGTGACTTTAGCACCTCTGCAATCAGGAAAAACAGTATTTGTGTTCTTTTAAGTCTTACTCACGCTTGTGAAGGCTGAAATCTTTGAAAAATCTGGTCCTTGCTGACTAAACAAGTAAATAATGTAATACTGGTTACAATCTGCAGCTGAGATGTGTGTTTAAATTACACACAGAAGGAAATCAAATGCCATCCATGCTTCAAAGGGTTTTTAAGAAGGTATTTAAAGATTTCTGTGAACAATTTGCAAAGTGAAAAAATCCAAACCTGTTTCAAAAGTTCTTTGACTCAGGCACCAGCTCTACCTCTATATAAAGTTTTCATACCTCCATACACACAGAGAGATGAAGGCCAAGTGCAGGCAGTTTTCAGGAGGGGTGTCTCAGTCTCTCTGTCACAGATCTATCTGAGCAGCCTGTGCCACTCCCTGTTTTACAGAAACATCCTAAGCCCAAAGATCAGGATTGCTTAACTATTTCACAAAAAAAGACAAGGAAGAAACACAGACAATATAGGAGCTCCATGAATTATGCTGTTACTTGGCAAGAGTAACCTGTGAGCCTGCCACTGGGATGCCTGCTGAAGAGAAACGCAAAAACTGCACATCAGCTGCTGGATCTAAACAACAGCAGGACAAAGTGTGTGTTTAGTTCCGCATGGAATAAACCTGAAGTATTTAAACTTTCAGCACGTACTTTCAAGCCTCTCCCTGGCCCCTTCCGCTCACAGCGGAGACTATGTGGCAGCTATCACATAGTCTGTGATATGTTTCATCACCAAAAGGCTACCACCACTAAAGGCTCTCCCTCTTTAATCCAGCACAGTGGTTTCCCTCTTCATCTGGAGTTATGCAGTGGCTGTAGCTAAGGCTGCAATAGTGCAGGTGGTGAGAGGAAGAGATGAAGTAGCAGCACTTTCAGAGTAACTTTCAGCACTCATATCTGTGCTATTGCACCAGGGGTAGTTGAACTGGGTAATAATTTCAGAAAGCTGCCAGCCTAGGCAAGGCTATACTTAAGGGTATGTCACCATAGATGTTTCATTATGAAAGAGTCAGTTTATCATGGGCTGGCTGCCATCACTGTCACAGTGATAGACAGGAACACAGGAGACCTCGGCTATGATCTGGTTACCCTTGCATTGAAGAATATTTGGCAGAGTAAACAAAAATTAACTGTCCTCTGCTCAGGGGTATCTGCCAACTACCATGAGCTCTTGGCAACACTCATGATTGTTATACTTGCTTTTTCTTCCTGTCCATCAACCTGCATTTCTATTAAGTTAAAACAACAAGAAAGGGGGAAAAGCGATAATAAGGGAAGGGGAAATGCGAGCTTGAAGAGGCTGAGCCATTTCCTCTCCCCTCGAATGACAATTGTCCATTCAGAATACTGACTGTCTCTGTGAACATGACACACAAGCAGCACATGCGTGCCATTTTGTGGGTGGCACACAAAAATGTGCCAAAAGCTTCAGCTTCCTAAAAAGAGTAACATTTAGGAAAGAAAAAAATAAAAAGGTTTGTGTCAGGAGCATTTCCCAGCAGGAAGGGAAGTACTTCCAGTGGTTCTGTGGCTATTCAGACACCTGCAAAAGACCTGTTTTCACAGTCCTGTGAAAGCCTGAACACCATTTGCTCTATGTTGCACATCATGTTAGACACCTTCTATAGCTAAAAATAATACTTCTGCCTTTCAAATTTTTCATTTGGCTGAATTCTGACTTCCCAAGCATAATTTGTCTTTGAAAGTTTAACTTAGTATAGTATAAATGGAAATAGTGCGGAATGCTTCAAGCTGCCTGGCTCTAAAGGAAGAGAAATAACAATCTTGGAGGTGGGAAGGTGGGAAAAAGAAACACTTTGTGGTAACACACTCCTCCTTGATCAAAAGACTGTGGAACAGCTCAAAGTTTTGACAACACAGCTGCATTTATATCTACTTGTGATGAGAGTTCCCATCAGCTCAAACCTGGCATTATGCCTGACTGGTAATTCATTACTTATTATAATGTAGAAGCACTTTTCAAATCATAGCCGTTCCTCTTTAATGTTATCTTTCCCCTCTACCCTGAGCATGCCAACGAGCTTACATGCCTAAGTGGAGATGTGCACACGACTGGGCTCCAGGGCTGCGTCCCCTAGCTACAGCACGATCATTCCCCACAGGGACCTGAGATAGGCGCGCTAAATTGTACTCTGAAGCAGCCTCTCTCCCCATCCACTGCAGAGATAGCCAGGATACGTAAAATGAATAAAGAAGGAACAAAAGCATAAAGCAAGGCTCCATTCAATAATTAATGTGCTCATCTTAACTCAACAAGCTTGATCTTCCCTATTTACAGCCTGAATTATCTCCTTTAACACTGAAACAATAGAGGGAGAACAATGTCACTGCTTTCTTCATGGTAAGCAGACAGGTGCATGCTGCTTGTTGGAGGAAAAAATGAGTCTCCTAATAGGATAATAGTTTGGATTATATTAGTTATGGAAAACTTGAGATGAGAGAGCCTCAAGGGCATAATTATCAGGGACACAGAGTTGATTACTACAAAGTGCTGAGCATTTGCAGTTCCAGACGAAGTCACTGGGTGTTACATGTGCTTTAAAATACAAGCCCTACTGTCCTTTCAAAAATAATGGGCAAAAGATAGATTTTCCTACAGCTACACATTAGAAAAGGTTTTCTTCGCTAATTATTTTTTAAAACATACATTTAAAAAATGTGCAGTTCGTAATTCTAGTCATTTAAACCTCTATGAGTGCACAGAACAACAGTAAAATTTTTTATAATCCATATATAGAATGCAGAAATTGTATGGCATCCCATGAACATGCACTACTGCATATTCATACAAAGCAATAACATTATGGAGACATTTCTTGAATGAAGATCAATTCTCTTGATTAGTGTAATGAAAAGAAGATTAGGGCTAATGAAAAGATCAATCAAACAAAATTCAAAGACTTCCAGGTATTTCTCTAATTAGAGATCTGAGGAAAAGTGCTTCTATGTCACTGGGATTTTCCAGTGTGTCTAAGGGACCAGAACACTCTGTACAGTTCAGCAGGACTGGGGCTATTTTCCAATAGTGAGGTAAAAAAAGGATCATGCAGTATTCGCTGCACCTACCAGTATGCTTGGAAGCCTGTACTATTAGCCTATAGCGAAAACAAAATTACTGCACTGTAAAGGAATAAGATAAAAACTTGGTGATCGAGAGCATTCTTGAAAAACCTTTGCACTTGTGCAAAGGGAACATCTCTGCTGGTGTTATCCCAGAGAGGAGCCCAGAGCAAACAGAATGACGGGCAAAAGGCAGAAGTTGTAGCAGAAAGTCCATCAATGACACTTAAAGTGACTCAAACGGTGAGCCAAGAAATGAATAAATCATAACATCATCAAAGACTGCACTCACATAGGTGACAGGTTGCTAAATTAATACTTATTTTATGTTGGTGGAGCTCATTACCTACAGAAATGTTTATGCGCTCTCTAGTAAAAAAATGTACTTTCTTTTTTAAAATTACTGTTATTGGCATTTCTACTGATGAGGAAAATTACAGAACCATGCAAAACTGCCAAAATCACAACGTAACACTTCAATGTGTCCATCAGCTAATGCTAATCCATAATTGAACACTACGTAGGTTCTCAGGAAATCCATTAATCTATATAGATTGTTCCTTCAGGATCAGTGCTTCATTTTACATAAGGAAAGGTATTCAAGGTCTAGGACACTATTAAAAAACCCATAGATTTTCACAAATACTAGGTATTTCAAGACAGGCATGTGACAACTAGAATGCTTGATAATTTCAGAAAAAATACACTAATGGAAGGTATCCACCACAGAAATCATCTACAAAGACATGAAAGGACTTGATTTGTTTTCAAAATCAAAGCTTGTTCAAAATTGTGATCCCAAGTTTTAACTCCAGACATTTCTTTCCTTTACACAGATGGCCCTTCTGTTCAACTGTAAAACAAATTTGGCAAAGAAGGCAAATATATTAAAATTCAATATATGTTTTAACGTTTTTTAATGTTGTTAACTAGCTCTACTCACCAAAATGAAGTTGTAGGCTAATAAAATTGAGACAAAACAAAGAAAATCATAATTCAAAAAAGGAAAACTTACATCTCCAGTAGAAAGGTATTACTTTTACTTCCTCTGAGTCAAAATTCTTTACTGTGAAGACCTACAACTCCCATCCACTTGTAAAACAAAACTGCCAGCGTTGTCTGATGATAAGCAAAATGTCAGAATGAATTGAGTGGTATGGCCAAATGACAAGCACAGGGGAATAGGACACATTAGTACAATTCAGAACAGATAGAAATTCTCTGCACTATGGTAGCAGTCCTTAAATTTATTGAAAAACACCATTCTTTACAATACTACACTGCAAGCCGGTTGTTATCTTTCCTAAAGATTCCTAATTCGAAGTACTAGTTTCCTCCACTGGCCTCAGTTGTTCACACAGATTTTCACAAGTACAGTACCTTGATTTGCACTCCTCTATTTTGTAAGTAGTTGGAGATGAAAAGTCTTTTGAAATCTTTTCACTGCCAGAAGAGACTGACCGATGAGAGCATGAGCTTGGCAACATACCAGAGGAGAAAAACATTGTTTGAGGACACAAAGAATCATGTGCATGTGTGACAGCAATCCAAAGGAGATTTTATTAATGGCAACATATAGATTTATTGCTGCACAGCTGAGAACAGAAAGTGCTTCAGTCTGTGTACACACATGGTAGTTGAGAAGAGTCTTTCCTAGTACCTCAGCCAGCACTCGCTGTGAATTGTGGGTTGCTTGTTATGATGGATGGTTCAGGCTCACTAAAATAAGCATGCTGGGTGATGAACCCTACGTGGAGATCTTCTAAAAAACTATGCCAAGTAATATGTCTACTGTCATTGGAAAGAACAAGAGCAACTGAACTTCTGCTGCTTCTCTTGGATTACGGCTTCAAGAAAACTTCATAAAACAGTTTTCCAGTGTTAGCAAGAAGATGATACCAAATCACTACCTGCCTCATGGATCTGCTGAGAACTTGGAGATGAGGACTGATAAGCAGACAGGGTCTAGTATTAGCAGAAATGGGAAATAAGGCAAATTAGAAAGGATATATGCCTTAAAAGGGAACTGTGTGTAGAATGCCTTAAATCCAGTCTCCATGAGAGCACTTAGAATTGGCACTCTGAGCTAAAGGAAACTCAAATTATTAGCCTGCTATGAAAGCTAAAACTGATGCGCTTTAGTCTAAAAAATTAAAATACCACGCAGTCTGTAGGAGAATGCTGAAGTGTACCAGCAAATCTCTTACATTTTTTTACAACTCTAAATGCTTAAGCATTTTACTATTTAAAAAAATAACAGCTTATCCTATGCTTTTTCTGAAGGATACGTGCCATTTCATGAGACCTACCCATATTCCTATATATAGCTAACTAGTAGGAAATCTCTAGAAAATACTATTTGCAATAGTTAGGAATGCTAGTGTGCATCTGTTCCTTGTTCCTCTTCTACTTTGCAGTGTTTTCAATAACAGACTACATTTGAATTTGATTTCCTACTTCCACTGGTCTCCTTGGTACTCAGAGAGCCAAAGTCACCACTGAAATCTTGGCAGAGGCCAAGCTTTAAGGTGGAGTAATTCATCAGTAATGCAAGCCATTAGAATTGCAGATAAGCTGCTTAAGTGCTGGATACATTTATGCAAGTTATATATGAGAACTTCTTGTCATTGATTTATCCTTTACCAACCAGTTAAGCCCTCTGGAACAAAACACAGACTTTCAAAAAGCCACTATAATTCCATTCAGCAACACAACACCTGTGAGTGAGAGTAAATGCTACTTTTACAGGCATTCTTTCTTTCTCTTTCAGGGAAACGAATAGGGATTATTGGTACGGAGAATTTTTATTATTTACTTTTATTTCATATCTTGACTTCACAAAAGCATTAATTCAGTGAATTTTTAAAGTCAAAACCACTGATGAAAGGGTATCACCCTTTACTGTACTGTAAAGTGCTGCCTGCCGCCCTCCAAAGGCACTGCTCCAAATTAAAAGATGATTAGAGTCTCTAAGGTGACCTTGTGAAATAGCAGTAATGTGTTTACTTTTGCTGCCTTCCAAATCAACCTTGCTCAATTTAGAAGAAAAGAAAAGATAGTTTTCCTAATTGCCAGTCCTGAAAACTCAAACAGTTTTCTGAGACACCAACTGAGTCTTTCAGACTTGCCCAACAGCAACAATAAAGATAAGGAAATAGTTAATGATTCTTGATGAAGATAACAAATAGTTAATGATTCTGGGAGCTACCTGCAAGCAGAATAGACTCCAGCTCACTCATCCACAGCTGTGCTGAATCTGCAAGGCTGACAAATAAAAAGCAATAAAAGTTTATTTTTGTCACCAAAACAATCAGGCATAATTCACAACACACAGATACTTCAGAGCTGCTCTGCAAGAAAGTGACTTTTCTGCAGCTTAATTTCATACAGCAATAAACCAAAGGTTTTCTCTGCCTTTTTCCTGAAACGGCACCCATTATAGAGATATATGTTAGCAAGGGCATCAACTCAAGAAATCCTTCCTGGGATGTGAGACCAGTTGGTTTTGTTTTAATGGAGTTCAACATGATCCCTAACAGTTGGCTTCAGTCATGGCCAATGCAATTGGTCCCCTATGCTTGGGAAAATCTTAAATGCCCCTCCAGACCAAAAGGTTAACCTGCATTCCCAGCAGGCTCACAAAAGATTACTGAGATTCAGCACTCTTTCAACCGAGAAAACAGAGCTACAGGAACACGACACTGAGTCACTAGTTTACCTCTTACTGAAGACAGGAGCAGAAGTAGTAGTTGTCAAACCCGCTTTTCTACCATTGAGGCTCAACACTTCGGCCATCAGAACACTGGCCCAAAGAGAACTTGGCTGAAACTGCAAAGTTGAAAGTGCAGCATCGACTGAATTGCACGCCCAAACACTGCTAGCAATGGTAGCTGCTACTGTATACCGAATAACACGTCTCAATTACAGCCATTTTCTATCTACGTATGAAAAGTCACAGGAGTATCTTTTCCATGATATCACTTATCTACCTTTATTGCATGCTGCTTCTAGCAGCAGCAGACAAGCTTCCCTCCCTAGTTCAGAGATAGCCACTGGAAAAGTGTGCTACTGAGTGGAAATCAAAACTGTAGTAGCCATTTAACTAGGAAAAATACATTAATTTTGAGAGATAAATATGACAACGCTTATTCCATCTTTTTCTACACAAGACTAATTTAGGTACTCCTATAGGAGAGCCATGTTTCTTGCTCACACACGTACTCCTCCACTTTCAAATAGAACCCCAGCCTGATTCCACACTGATGCTTGCATCAGTGGGCTATGGTGTATTTTGAGACTAGTCTTCTAAGACTGCTCAAGAAGGAATACACGCTACATTTCCATGTGCTGCGTACATGGAAAAAAGCATTTCCAACAAAAGAAATATATTATTTTACTTCTGTTGCCAAGTCTGAGATGAAAGGTCACATAATGCAAAATAAGGTATGTCAGCTTTATTTTTTCATTTTGGCAACTAGAAAAAAATTCACACACACACCCTGGGTTTTCTGGGGGGATTTTTGTGGGGTTTTTATTGTTGTGTGTGTTGTTTTGTATTTTTTTAAATTTAACTAAGAAACAGTACAATTTTAGAGAAGGCTACCAAAATCAACTATAACACTATTGATATACTTTCACATGGCATCCTCTGTAGCCCAGACGCAAGTCAGAAGCAGACCTGGACGTTCATTTTCTCTTTATTTTCAGACAAGTAAGCCTATCTGCCTAACTTTATTCACCACCCTTGCGAGGTATTCCTGCTGCATCCGTTTTAGGACACCAAAAAGTAGCCTCTGTGAAGAGATTAATTGCCATGCAGATAAAAGAAAGAAAGAAGTTATCCTGGAGGATAGTTCAGAGCATGATGTAGCTCTTTCTCCCCACTGAGGACTCAGGGAGAGTAGAAATGCTACCTTCTGAAATTATGTCCCTTAAATTAAGCAGTTTCAGTATCTTATGGCTGAAACAGAACATTTTGGTTTTGGAAGCTTTTCCTGATTTTTTTTTATCCTTGAATTCAGTCAAAACCAATCTATTTGCATTAAAAATCCATTTGAAAATAACTAGCTAGAAGTACCAAACTGTCAGCCCTGGAGGTGAAACATTTTTTGTGAGCAGTATGGAGTTCTCACGAGCAGAGGCAATAGAGAACTGTCAGCATAGCCACGCTTTCAGTACATTTCATACATGCCTGGCATGGGCAGACTACCTAAAGTGATGGAAGAGAAGGAAGGAAGGATTAATTTCAATACTTTTCAAAATTTTACCATCTCTGCTAAAAATGGTAAGGTAGGTGTAAATATTTATCAGCATAGACTGTTCTTTTTCAGGAATTAGAAAAAAACCCCACTTATATTCATTTCCTATAGAATTTCAGCTGGTAATTAGCTTCACAGAGACCACAAGGAATGTAATGTAACTTCTGCCTATTACCACCCTGAAATGTATCAGAAAAAACATAGAATTTACAGCAGAAACTTTTTGTAACTCATGGTTGTTTTATGGATTGTCAGAGTGAAGAATAAATGCAGTAACTTAATGGAAAAACATAACAACCATTATGTACTTAACAATAGCTCATGTGCAGTTTCAAACTTGAGAATATCCTCATCCAGCAAAAGCAATTAAATACATGCTTAACTTTAAGTAATCCTACTGGAATCTACTACATCTATAAAGTAAGCAGTAATCATGAAGTGTTGCGCCTCATTCTGAAAGAATATTTATACAACTGAAAGTCCTAAATGAAGCAAAGGAAGAATTTAATTGTGACTTTCTCACTGTTGAAATTACTTTCCTAATCTCTGTGTGTGTGTGCATGTGTGTGAGTATAAGTATCTACATGAAAGAGGATGAACAATGCCTTGCTTTCATCCTAGAACCCATCTGCTTACATGTTGAAAAGCCCAGAGCTTCTGGAAAGTGAAGCATGGATTCCAAGAGACCTCCGAATGACAACAAAAGGAGTGGCAGTAAAGGTATTTTGCAATTATCTTTCCCAAGAACATTCCTAATTCTGATTCTAGGTCATTTTAAAATCCACCCACTGACACCCTCAGCTTTTCCTCATATATCAACTCTTCCAAGAAACAGTTGTTTTGTTGCACATATGTTCCGCTGCAGTTTGGTACAACCACTGCCTTTTCTCACAGTGCAGCCAAGATAAACACCAAGCATCTCTTTTCCTTTTCTGTGATAGAATTACTGGATGAAGAACTGGAGACTCAGTGTGTGGACAACTTATTTAAATAATGGATGAGGGAAGAACCCCATGATGGATGAGGTGCTCAGTGGACTAGCTTCCCTAATAACTCACTAAACCCAAACAGCTCATGATTTTTTTTCCCTCACAGAGCTCAGGAAACCATGCATAATTGTGTCTTTCAGTTGCTTTGAGAACGAACCACTGGGGCATTGATAGAGGGTGGTAAACTGATGTTTTTCTCATAGGAGTTTTCTGATAATAGCAAGTATAGGGAATACCCAGGATTACAGAAAGGTTTCCAGTCTGGGTTATATGAGATTATTAGAGTCAGCATTTTTAATGCACTGAACAGATCACTCACCGAGGCTGTAAGGTTTGGTGAGAACTGAGGAAATAAAAAAAAAATCATTCTTTTGGTTGCTGCTTGGACACAGCTGAGATCAGGCCTATAGCATAACATCCAGTGAACAGGGTCAGCACCACCAGCAGTCTGAAACAAAGGACACACTGTCATTACTCAGAAATCAGCAAACTCAGAATGAGACTTGTGTAGGTGCTAACAAGTCATAAATCAGGTCCACAGTGTCACAGTCAGATGCTACCATAGTAGCTTGATCTTGCAGGTGGGCATAGCAAGTTCATGACCCTTAATACCTTCCCTGTCTGTCCAGGCATTTGAAAACTCCTCTTTGAAAGAAAAGTGACAAGTGTCTGATAACTAGCTTAAGATTTTGATTTACTAGGAATCACACATACTGCTAGCAGAAAAGACACAGCGCAACCACCTTAAAGACAAGGGTGCTTAGAGTTAAAGCCCCTCACATGTGCCAGAGCTGTTATTCCACTCCTGCTGCAGCAACACACATCTTGGGGCTTTCCTTCCCTCCCTCTTTTATCATATTTTAAAAGGTACTGAGTCTGTTAATTAGTGTTGAAGAAACCATGAAAACTAGCTGAAAGCAGCTTTTCTGCCACTGATCGCTGACAAGCTATTAGGCCTGACATTTCCTTCAGCACAGTATTCCTTTGATTAATGCAGCTGCACAATTATTTTTTTTTCAAAAATTGTATAATACTCTCACGACAGGAATTGATTTATAAATAGAAGAGAAATATAAGACAAAGATTAAGAAGAGGTGGACTTTCAGGATGGGAAAAAAGGTATAATGAGGTTCACAGTCACAGCCTGGGAGGCTGTTTTACCGGCTGTGAATCTTGCACAGTTTATGACTGACTAAGGTAATAGCAAGGATCTCTTAAAAGGCAGAATGGGCTGAGCAGCGTCTCCTGTAATGGGGGCTGTCATTAATAATGCTTAGAGGACAGGAGAAGCACTTCACTTGTAGAAGACCACATGTGGCAATTCGTATCAACCGGACTATGAGAAACTGGTATGGCAGATGCCTTGCAGGAACTAAGTCAGAAAGCGACAGGCAGTGCCGCACAGGATGCCTCAGACTCACAACTTGGTATTCACCTAACACATACTCACTCCTTCTCCCCTCCTGTGTACTGCCATTTTTCTTCTCTTCCATCTTTTTCTCTCCCACCCCTTCCAGATGCTAGGGTTCTATAAGATCAGAGGTCCCTCTTTTTCCGATAGTTAAACTAGGTCTTCAAAAATTGCCACAGCTCTCTCTAAATCAAACTTCACATCAACCCTTAGGACACTGCCATACAAACCATGCCTTTATGAGCCATATATTCACATCCTGTTTTGTCCTACTGCTGCCCTTCCACTAGCAAAGTGGGAGGAAAACAACTGCCCTACCCACTGCAGTCATGCTACAACTCACAACATGGTCAGGATTCTGGCTCCTTTCCCTCCCTGCTGAAGTTCTTTTCTATCTTTTTCTTTTGTGTGTCTGACCTGGGCTCAACATAAAATGGTGTACAAAGGCTGCCTCCTTGACTGATCCCTTGAACAACCTCCCAGCTCTCTCTTATGTGAGACTGCCACACATCTTCAAAGGACTTGCACAAAAATAAAGCCCTTCTTCAGAGTTTCAATCTGAATTATTGAAAATAAGTTGCTATTTTTTATTTATCTTGTTGTTCTCTGTTGAGTCAAGCTGCCGCCAGCTGTCTATTCCAAAGCTCAACGTATGCTCCAGCCTCCTTTGAGCAAAACAGATTTTCTTGCCTTCATGCTTATATACATGAAGTGTAACAGAAACTTCACAGTTATTCTGCACTTTGTATTTTCAAGTCTGAATGAATTTGCCATGTGAAATACTCAACCGGAGGAGCTGAGTCTGGATTTTTGTTTTCAGATTTTCCTTGGCAAAAAGCCACCATCCTCTCTCCATGTAAACATGATCACATGTCCGAAATCATCAACTGGAGATGTTGGACTGAAAGGCGGAATATTGGTTGTTGTTGTTTCCAAAGTCTCCTATATAGGTCATGGTAAAACCAAAATCCACTGATGACCCTGCCTAGGGTTCTTAAGGAAATCCATCATACATGGTCTTACAGTATGTTTGTGTCCATCTATCAGTTCCAAAAAGTTGTCTGAAAAAGGCAGTCACATAGAAGAGAGTCTTCTTAGCTGTAAAGACTCAATTAATTTTTTTCTTCCCTACATACTAAAGATATGCAATATATGAAATATACTCACTCCTTAACACATAGAATATCCAGTCCACACCAGGGATCAACCAGGTGACCCAACTGTAGAAGACTAAAACACTTCACTAGACCCATTGCTTGTTGAGCTCTCTGAGAAAGGCCATGCTATGTCTGATGGGTGGGTATGTCTAGCAACATACTACATCCATGGACAGTAACAGCCCCTTGAGAAAGACAGCCACAAATTCCTTTTCACTTCAGTCCTAGAAGTGAAATCTAGGTCTTCCGTATTTACCCCAGCTACCTTTGTCACTAGGCTTCTAGCTGCTCTTTTGCTACAGCATCTGTCATTTTCATTTGCTTCTGGATCTGTGTAATTTCCTGGACGTTAATGAATTTCCATGAAAGGTTTCTGTTTCAGTGAATTAGCTTTTTCTGATGAAAAATGACACTGACAGAAACTTCTCTGCCAGCTCTCACATTGGATAACCTTCTCTCTGTTTCTCCATCTTGAAACAGGGTAATAAAAGTTGACCTCTTTCTTGTAACTGCCTCTGAGGTCTATGGATAAAAGCATCGTGTGAGAGCAAAGTATCGTTACTATTTATTATTCTAAGCATCATAGAAATGATAAAGGAAAAGCAAAACACTAACTATGATATTCACTGAGGTAACAAAATAAAGCCATTTCTCTGGCAATACTTCTAAACTGTTATAGCTGAGACTTTTTTTTTGGTAGCTATCTAAAGGGTTGGTATAATGTCCCATTAAAGAAATACTTCATCCCTTAAGTAGGCAAAACAAACAGAAGAAAAAAAATATTCTGAAAGCATAAAAACAGCCACTGATGCTTCTGTCTCACAGCAAGATTTTTTTGTTTCCAGCATTTTCTTGAGCATACAAAGAGTCAATAATGAAAAATATCTCCATAGTGCAAACACTATATCCAGAATTTTACAATTTAGAGGTAAAATTCCTTGGTATCCCAGAATAAAACTTAAATTCTAGTAACAAGAGCAAATTAAGTACGCAGTATCCTGCCACCCATACGATCAGCAAAAATTCCACACAGAACAATGCCTTTAAAAATAAATATCCATATCAATAAAATATGTATTTAAATATCATTCAGCAGAGATTACCATCCAAAGTTATTTCTCCCTACATTTCAGTGAGATTGTAAAATTTTACAAGGCACAGAAATACTACAACTCTTCCTGGTAAAACCCGTGCACATAGGTGCCAAAAAACCCCCAAGTCCCTGCAAAAAGAATAGGAAGCTACATGTATTAAAATACATTTTGTAAGCACAAAGTTTCAACTTACATGTTGATATAAGTAATAGCAAGCAAGAATACCTAGCGAGTGAGGAAGAACCAATATTATATTCCCTCACATTCAGGCTGTTGCAGTTGGTTTTGTCCTGGTCTTCCTCTTCTCCACAAAATCATAGAATCATTCAGGTTGGAAAAGACCCTTGGGATCATTCAGTCCAACTATCAACCTTACTCTACAAGTTCTCCCCTAAACCATATCCCCCAACACCACATCTAAATGATCCTTAAACACATCCAGGGACAGTGACACAACCACCTCCCTGGGCAGCCTATTCCAATATCTGATTACTCTTTCTGTGAAAATTTTTTTCTGAATGTCCAGTCTAAACCTACCCTGTTGCAGCTTGAAGCCATTCCCTCTTGTTCTATCACTAATGACCTGTGAGAAGAGACCAGCACCAACCTCTCTACAATGTCCTTTCAGGTAGTTGTAGAGAGTGATGAGGTCCCCCCTTAGCCTCCTCTTCCTCAAACTAAACAGTCCCAGCTCCTTCAATCGCTTTTCATAAGATTTATTCTCCAGGCCCTTCACCAGCATCGTTGCCCTTCTCTGCACTCGCTCCAGCACCTCTATATGTCTCTTGTATTGAGGTGCCCAAAACTGGACACAATACTCAAGCTGTGGCCTCACCAGTGTTGAGTACAGGGGCACAATCACCTCCCTACTCCTGCTGGTCACACTATTTCTAATACAAGCCAGGATGCCACTGGCTTTCTTGGCCACCTGGGCACACTGCTGGCTCATATTCAGCTGCTTGTCAGTTAGAATCCCCAGGTCCTTTTCTGCCAGGCAGCTTTCCAGCTACACTTCCCCAAGCCTGTAGCGTTGCATGGGGTTGTTGTGGCCCAAGTGCAGGACCTGGCACCTGGCCTTGTTGAAGCTCCTCCCGCTAATGTTGGCCCATCAATCCAATCTATCCAAGTCTCCCTGTAGAGCCTCCCTTTCCTCATGCAGATCAACACTCTTGCTCAACTTGGTGTCATCTGCGAACTTACTGATGATACACTCTATGTCCTTATCAAGATAATCGATAAAGATGTTAAACAGAAATGGTCCCAACACTGAGCCCCGAGGAACACCACTTGTGACCGGCTGCCAGCTAGATTTCACTCCATTGACCACCACTCTCTGGGCCCATCTGTCCAGCCAGTGCTTGATCCAGCAGATTGTATGCTCATCCAGGCCATGAGCAGCCAGTTTTTCCATGAGAATTCTATGGGGAACAGTGTCAAATGCTTTTTGAAAGTCTAGGTAGGCAATAGCCACAGCCTTTCCCTCATCCAATAGCTGGGTCATCTTGTCACAGAAGGAGATCAGGTTCATGAGGCAGGACCCGCCTTTCATAAACCCATGCTGACTAGGCCTCATCCCCTGGTTGTCCACAGTTCCACCATCTTTCAATTAACCAAGTACCAAAGTATAAAAACCCTTCTAGAATCAAGGGAAACAGGACAAATCATGTCTCCTTTGCTACCTACATCTTCCTTTGCTACATCTTCCATTTTCAGAGTCTTTTTCAATTAAGAGGCAATATAGCATGTCCATAAAAATTATCACAGGCTTCTAAAAGATCCACTTGGCTTTAGAAAGAGCCTTTAAAATGTTCAATAATTTCTGTCAGAGTGTTCAAAAGTAATCACAAACCTTTGGAAAAGATTCAAACTGTGCCTGAGAAAAAGAATTATTTATGTAATTGAAAGAAGAACAACAAAACACAAGTTCTGTAATAGCACATGGACTCTTGGAAGATTAGACAATGGGACTCATTTCTGGAACAACCTCATAGAAGCCTGGGCAGAAGAGCACAGCATTGAGTGGATCTATCACATCCCCTACCATGCACCAGCCTCCAGGAAAATTGAAAGGTACAACGGACTGTTAAAGACTACACTGAAAGCAATGGGGGGTGGGACCTTCAAACACTGGGACACACATCTAGCAAAGGCCACCTGGCTGGTCAACACAAGAGGATCTGCCAATTGAGCTGGCCCTACCCAGTCAAAACTTCCACGTACAGTAGACGGAGACATGCGCATGAAGAATGTATTGGGGAAAATGTCTGGGTCCATCCTGCCTCAGGCAAAGACAAACCCATCTACCAGATTGTCTTTGCTCAAGGACCTGAGTGCACCTGGTGGGTGATGCAGGAGCATGGAGAGGTCCAATATGTGCCTCAAGGGGACTTAATTTTGGGTAGGACCAGCAAGTGAATTATGTTGTATTTTGTTAATTGTTAAATAGCTGCTGGGCATGGCATAGACGGTATAGAATAAGGGGTGGATAACATCCTGGTTTGGCCAGGACAGGGGTAGTTTTCAGCAGGAGCTGGTAGGGAGCCACAGCCAGGCTATTCCATACCATGCTGACTCATGCCCTGAAGCCCCGGTTCTGCATGGTGGGATGCCAGGTGAGGGTACGCGAGTTCAGACTGCTCTGCTAGTCTGTTCACTCTGCATCCCTTGTTTTGTACCTTGTTTTCTCACTGCTGCTGTTGTTCTGACTGCTCCTTGTGCACTGTTGTATTAAATTCTTATCTCAACCCTGGGGTTTGTATTTTCCTCGCTCTTCTGTTCCCACCCAGGGGGTAGGGGGGCAGCGGCACACGGTGCTCAGGTCTTGGCAGGGTCTAAACCACCACACTTACCTAATAAAATACAATTAGAGCATTTTGTGTAGGAAGTTCCAGACCCCTAGAAAGCTGTGTAGAATCTTCAAACAGAGATTAATTCCTAGAGAGGGGAAATGAAAGTTAGCCTTCCTGCCAGCCTGTAAGTAGTTTCATATTATCTACAAGCTGAATGCAGCTACTGTTGCTACTCTGTGAGTTACTTGCATACTGAAGGCACAGAGCAGTTCATTTAAAGAGACTTATTTCTAGCTACTTCCCTTTTCTCTCTAAGATGGTTAAGTGGCTGCTTCATAGAGCAAAAAGCCATGCACAGAAAGGTATCTAAATGCAATGACCCTCCTAGCAAAAGACACCGACCACAGTAACAAAATAGGTGTCTGATGAGCAGCAGCCTTACGATGAAGTTACTGGGGCATCTATCTGGTCTTTCAATACCTTCAGAGAGTTTACTGAATTTCATTTGTCAGAAAAAGCCCATTGCTTTCCAGCTCTCAGACACAAGTACGACTATTTCCTTCTCTCCAGTCAGCCTGTTTCATCACTTCCATTCCATTCTGGGCAGACAGTTAAATAAACGATGAATGAGAAACTGAACTTTTGCAAAGTTCAGAAGGAACACAGGGTCAATTTCTATCCATTTTAGGCATGGGGAGGTTGGTTGTTTCCTTGTTTTGATGGTTTTTTTGTGTGGTCTTTGTTGTTGGGCTTTTGTTTGGGCAGGGGGCGCGGCTGTTGTTACAGTTTCCTTTGAGAGGTTAGGCTTTTCCTCTGTTTGTTTTAAAGTTTTGTTTAAGTTGGTTTATCCAACCCTAAACAAATCACAGTTTAGTTTGTCTTTTCTGGGTATCTTTCTAGGGAATGTTCTCACTTTCTTTGGTAACTTACTGCAGCCTTCAGTCTCGAATTAGGCATGCAACCTGGTTTTGGGCTATGGAAACAGTTTCCATTTACATGAACTAAAGCCATAGTTGAAGAATCAAAAATGAAATGCAACTATTAGTGGTTTGTCTGTTTTTGCTGGTTGCGCTCATTCACAGTTCCTTGTCTACAAGGTTGCTCTTGCATGATAGTGCTGATTCAAGCGATCAAAGAACTGCATCTTTTTTTTTTTAATTCAAAGCTTGTCTAGAGCTATTGCTCTATACAGCTTTTTGTCCTGCAATGTACCACCACAAGGCAGAGACACAAATATTAAGAAGGTTTACAGGGCTACGTAAATATGATTGTTCTTGTATAACCAAATTCATTAGGCTATGAAGTTTGGTGCCTTTTCTTTAATAACCAGAAAACATGGGGAGATATTAGTACAAAGAGACAAGCACTGCAGAAGTAATTAAGTGCTGCATGCTGAATCAAAGTTTAGAGAAGGGAAGAGAGCAAAATTATAGCACAGTAAGGATAAAACTACCATAAAGCTGTGAAAACCAGATACAGAAAAAAAAAACAACCCAACATGATCCAGGAGATTTGCTTCCACCACAGGGATCTGTATTTGAGGTAACTCCTTAAAAGAAAGCTGCTGTCAAATACAGACACTGTGACTTGACCACATGTCTTTTATCATAACTTTTTGCATAGTATCCTGATTTTTCTCGCTTTCACATTGTCAAGAAAAACTATTCAAAGATATAACTGCTAACCAAGATAACTACAGATTTCAAACTACTACTTTTTCAACATTTCTGTAAGCCATCTAATTTTTCCAAATATCAGAAGTCATTCCAGGTAAGATTTATACACCTTAAGATAGTTTTAAAATATACACACGTACACACATGCACGTAGACAGATATATGTACACCTAACTTTCCCTACAAATTTGCCATTGCTTTATCCTTTGCCCACCATAGCTACTGTTACAGAACATATCATGTAAATTTGTTGTTTAGAGATTGTGTAACTTAAACATGAGAAAAAAAGGCCAAATGGAAAAGCAACATCTACGTTTATGCATGAAACACTATAGTCCCAGGGATATTTAGCATCTCTAACCTTTTGACTATCTCACAAAACTTCAGGGACACGAGGAGAATTTTAGAAAAGCTTTGAATCACTGTACTTACAGAACTCATGTAAAATACCATCACAAGGTTCAAAACCATATCCAAACACTATTCAACATACTCTAAACTCCTACTGAAATAACCAAACAACAGCCTTAGACACAGCCAACACAACCACTACCACTTTGTCAATTTGCTTAATAATGACACTCTCTCTATGTTGCTTCTCTTTTGTTTGTTTAGATTAGCAAGGCTACAACAACCATCAGCTAGATTTTTCAAAGCCTAATGACAGATTATTCAGATTCTTATACAGGCAAGTGTCAGTCACAGACAAAATGGATTAGTAGCTTAATCCTTTACCTCGTCCTAGGGCTTTACAACATATATGATCCACAGTATAGTGCTCACAGAGCTGGTTCAGAATGTTCAGGTCCCATGAGCTTGTTTTAGTAACGTTACTGCTGTATGACAGTAATTCTCAGGATGTTAGCTTTCCTGGAAATGGCAAAGTTCAGCTGCACTGCTATAGTTGTCTTTCTCCCATCTAATACTGATGGCCAGCAAGATCCAGAGCTCTGATAAGAGTCGTGAGGAGGGAATTAAAAAAGGAGGGGGGAGTGGAAACACCCACCACATTTACAAGTGCTGCTTAGAGTAGGCTCTTGCCTTTGAGAAGAATGACAGAACCTTTGAGAGCACTGAGTGAAGAGTGCTGTAGTTTGAGATGCTCCCTATTACACGGAATTGGTTTTAAGGCTGCTTTCAAAAGGAAGGAAGGGGTCTAAAAGTGCAAAGGTAATATGACAAGAGTAAAAGTCATAATAGAGAAAACTAGAGAGAATCTAACAGGAGAACTACGAATATTGAGAAGATCCATGAGAAATCTAATAGCTAAACTAGAAAAGAATTTAAAGAGGAATAAAAAGAGGAAGATAGCAAAGGAAAGTAAGCAAAGGGGTGGGTAATTCAAGGTTAGTAAAATACACAGAAATGGTTCATTTTTATAATCAGTAAATTATAAGGAAATGCAAATGAGTAAAAACGTAGAAATTAAGGTAAATATGTATGCAAAGTACTGACCGTCTAGTAAAACACATAGTACATCACACAGCAAAAGCCAAGAGTAATACAGCTCTTGCTCAGCACGTGAACTACCCTACGTGTATCAATACCTTATATTTTGATCTGCTGCAGCTCAGGTAGAAACCTGCTGCAAACAAAGTAATGATCCTGTTTGAATATTTTACCAGTGAAATATGAGCCTTTGGAGGGCTTTCTAGAACATTCACATTCAAATCTCAATTTCAAATTTATTCTGGCATTAAGTGCAGTGCCACCGCACCTGCAAAACTATCACACATAAGCAACAAGGCTTCTCCCCACCAAAATCTCTGAGCGGGGAAGAATATTTATTTCACGTAATAAACCACAGTTTCCCGACAACCCTCTCTCATTCTTCCTTTTATGTGCAAGCGAAAAAGGGTGAGGCAGAGGATTATAAAGCTTTGCTTTATTGGGAACATTTCTTCAGACCCCCTTTCTCAAAATTCTTACTGTAACAAATTACCTCAGTGAGATCCTGGGGTTTTGTTTTGCTTTATTGTGGGTTTTTGCAGAGATATATGTGGTACACAGCTACAGGACCTGCATTTGCCTGGTCTTTTTCTGTCTCCATGATGTACGTGCCCCCACTGCTGATCCACACAGTGGCTGCCAAGTGCTAATCTCCAGAGTAAGAACATTTACAGTGATAAGCAAGACCTGGAGCTTCTCGAGCACTTTTCTCTTTTACACGGCTCTGGTCTTCATTTTTCCAGGCACAAATGGCCTGGCTCCCTCTTCTTTGCAACCTGCCTTCAGGTATTAGCATATATTTATGAGATCCCCCAAGCCAACTCTTCTCTAGGCTGAACAGTGCCAGTTGTCTCAGCCTTTCCTCATAGCAGAGGTGCTCCAGCACTTCATCATCTTCATCTCCCTTTGTTGGCACTGTCTCCAACAGCTCCCTGACGCTCTTGCACTGAGGAGCCTGCTGGACACAGTACCCCAGGTGTGGCCTCAGCCACGCTGAGCAGAGGGGAAGGGTTGATCACCTCCCTCCATCTGCTGACAACACTCCTCCTAATGCCACCCGGGATACTGTTAGCCACCTTTGCCAAAAGGGCACATTACTGGCTCATGTTGAACTTGGTCTGCCAGGATCCCCAGGGCCGTTTCTGTCAAGCTGCTTTCCAGCTGCTCAGTCCCAAGCACACTGAAACTGAAAGTAACACTTCTCAGGAGTTGCCTGGAGATTTTTATTAATGTCTAAAATTCAAATCAATTTTCAGAGTGGTGAGTATTAGATGTGACAGGAAAGGTTTAATATTTTCGAAGCTTTTCTGTGCAAACCAAATTTTCCACGTAAAACCAAGACCTTTTGTAAAGTTTAATAATTAGAGAAGCATATGCACTCTAGAAGAGTTAATAAGAACAGACAGCATTATTCAGGATCCAGGTTCAAATCTCTACAGTCCTTATTACAGACTTCTGATCTTTTGGATTTCTTACTGACTGGGTGAAAGCCCTGACCACAGGAGTTCTGAGTGTTCTGCCTGATCTCTTCCCCTGACACAAGCTCACAAACTACACCAAACAGAAGAAACCCACTCAAAAGTCTGTAAAACCCAACACATTCTTACAGAAGCTCTCCTAACACACTGTAATCCGCATCACCTAAGATCCTGCCTGATAGATACCCAACATTTTATTATTTACCATAACAACACAGTATAAGTGACCCAATAAAGGGAAAAGAACCCCCAGTTGCACGTTATATTGAAACATGATGAAATCACCTATCAAAGTCGCTATCTGAACCACTGCTGCAGTCAAGTGCAAGATGCATCTGATCTGTAAAAGGAATTTGTTTATCCAGCAGGATTTCAAGTCTTTCAGAAAACAGCATCAGCAGAAAGAGTCTCACAATTTAAATCCCAGTGCAGAAGAATCTCTGATCCTAAGTAAACATTTTGCCAACAATTAGTTAAATTTAAAGAGGCAGGAATATTTAATACATAGAACTCTAACCATTTTTCTATTTCTTAATAGTACAGAAGACCTTTCAAAGGGTTTTTTCATTGCACTGAATTCGATCAAGTAATTTAATAGTTTAATTTTGACAGGCTCCATAAACGTAACCCTCATGAATGTACAGTTCCCATTCTCTTCTTTGCCATTCAAAGCGGAGCCAGATTTCACTGGAGAGCTTTATGAAGCACTGAGATGCACGGAGGAAATATAAAATCATAGAATCCTAGAATTGCTTAGGTTGGAAAAGACATTTAAGATTATCACGTCCAACTGTTAACCAAGCACTGCCAAGTTCATCACTAAACCATGTCCCTCAGCACCACATCTACTACACATCTTTTAAATACCTCCAGGGGTAGTGACTCAACTTCTCTGGAAAGCCTGTTCCAGTACTTGACAACCCTTTTGGCGAAGAAATTTTTCCTGATACCCGATCTAAATCTCCCCTAGTGCAACTTGAGGCTGTTTCCTCTTGTTTTATCGCTTGTTACCTGGGAGAAGAGACTGACCCCCACTTCACCACAATCTCCTTTCAGATAGCTGCAGAGAGCGATAAGGTCTCTCCTGAGTCTTCCTTTCTCCAGGCTAAACAACCCCAGTTCCCTCAACTGCTCCTCACAAGACTTGTGCTGTAGACTCTTCATCAGCTTCATTGCCTTTCTTTGGACACACTCCAGCACCTCAATGTCTTTCTTGCAGTGAGGGGCCCAAAAGGGAACCCAGTATTCGAGATGCAGTCTCACCAGTGCTAAGTACAGGGGGACAATCCCTTCCCTAGCCCTGATGACCACAGTATTGCTGACACAAGCCAGGATGCTATTGGCCTTCTTGGCCACCTGGGCACACTGCTGGCTCATATTCAGCTGGCTGTAAACCAACACCTCCAGGTAAAAAGAGAAACTGCTTGTCAAAAGCAACTGCATTTCCTGTCCATTGTCTCCCGCTATTTACTACGCTTATTATTCTAATTGTACCAAAATACAAATTCTGTCACTGCAAACATAGTCCTAAAGTCTGCTGTTGCTAGACATGAAAGTGTGCATTGTCCATTTATTAAACGTGTGTACACAAAGCATTAAGAAACCTCAGCCAAGCCACCAGGCTTTATGTTTATTTACTCATTCTCTCTCTGTAAAGGATGCACACTAGAAAATTTAAGTGTAACTAAGGACGTGCAGCTACCAACACCAGTAGTGATTTACAATAAATAGCAAAAATGAGAGGTTCGCACCATGTTTGCATCCACCAGACTTAACCACATAAGAAGAAATCTGCGGTGCTCCTAACAGATGAAATACTATCAGAGGGAGGTCTGCTTACAGGTACTTGCAACATAAAATTATTTTAAAAACCAAATAGCTGGGTTTGGGACTTTGATTAAAATATAATGGGAAGCATTTCTTTTTCAATACCTTTTAATTTTTAAATTAGGATCTCATATTTCTGCCCTAAAGATGGGCAAATTTTCCAGAATTTTTACCTGAAAGTTGCCTTTCAGGTAATAGTTTATTTACCAGTACCAGAAGCAGAAAAAAATATTGCATACATCTCCATGAAACCAATCATGGAAGTATCTCCACTGACCTCAGTTAACTTGGGCTTAAACAATGGTAGATGCATTTCTGCATAGAGCACAGGATTCTCTGCCTGTCTTGAAGCCCTGAAGATGAGCATTTCAGCAGCAGTTTTGCATGCTTTCAGGACTGCTGGAGCACCCACTTGAAAATTTTCAAAACCATTTCCAGCTTCCGATTCAAATGTCTTGGTCTCAATTTTTTTCAGCTAAAAAAATACTTGAAAGGTATTTGCACAAGTGGCTACATTTGCTCAGGGGAACAGAAATGGGAAATTACCTGCGTGACAAATTAAGAAGGGGGTGATGTTAGCACAGTTACATGGAGGCCTGTGATTTGGCCAGGTTTCAGGCAAGGCTGCAGGTCAGAAAAGTCTACACAGCACCTGCCCCTTATAACAGAGCTTTCTTCAGCAGCAGACATGGTTATTCTCCTTCTTCCAAGTTATAACTTCACCCACGCATTTTTCAAAGCGAGTAAAACCAAGTATTTTATTGACGTAATACATGAGATAATGGTCTGAGAAATCCAATGTGCTATTGAAAGTCGACTATTACTGAAGATCCCAGCAGTTCAACCAGACACTTTTCAGAAATGAATCTTAAAACTGCTCATCCCGACCCTTTATTCTTTAAGTGGCCATTGATTGAGACTATGATGTGCATCCTCAAGCACAAAGGGTTAATTACTGCGTACCGCTATTACTTAAAATAATTCCAGTAGAAAAGGCAGCTGTAATAGCCTATTGTGCACTTACTTTCACAAAGTCTGAGCACATTTTCTTTAGAAACCATAGCAATTTTAATGTTCCTGGCAAACAAAGAAATAATTGCCCTTGCAGTCATTGGAATCAACAACGTGCACATGATGAAAAAAACAACTAGAAAGAAAAGTATCCATTTCAGCCTGCTTGGACTGAATTGGACAGATTCCTCAAGCATAAGGTATGGTCAACGTGAGCAACAAAACTTGTCAATTTTTTTTCTCACTCCCCCTCCCTCTTTCATTTTATTAATTCTTTGGTACAATATTGCTAAAATTTCTGTGAAAAAGCAAGGCCTTTTAAGTACATGCAGGAATTTTAAGAGCTACTTTTCTATATATTCTATAAATCAGAGATAGGTAAAGGAAAACACAAAAGGAAGCTAGAAAAATAGAGTAAATACAGGAAAACTTAGTGTGAAATCTTCTGAAATAAGCCTCTCCACAGCACTTTCTATAAAACTGTTCATTGCTGGGTGGTTTGGAAAACATTCCTGCTTGTTCAGAAACAAGAAACCCCCTTAAATGTGGGATTCATTCTACAGCAATTCACAAATCCCACTGAGCAGTTCAGAGAAGACAGACACAGGCTGTCCCTGGGGTAGGACAAATGTTTGCACAGTCTGGAAAGCAACGGTAATAATGATATTAATAAATAATCATCATCATTCCCAGATTTTCTTGGTTTTATTCTCTTGCTCTGCAAGCTTATACATACTGCAGAAAACAAATGCTGGCTCTTCATTCATTCATTTGCAGTGATTCCTCCACCCAAATCACAAAATGCAAACTGAAGAGGATAGATAATATAGTTGTCCCTCACAGAAACAGCAACAGCACAGAGCTATGAGCTCAGCAGAGAGAACTTACTACGTACCAGTGAAACCTGATGGAAAACCAGGCTTCTCCTATCACTACAAACCTTCTGTTCAGTCAGTGCCTCTCTCTGATGAGTATTTTCCCCAGTTTATTCTCAGATGACTTTCTTGCTGAGGATCAAAAGCAACCACTCTGCCATATTAGCAAAAAGTGCCCTGCTTAATAATGATATGCAATAAGAAATTGCTCCTTGGTCCCAACAGGATCAGATGGCAGCGAGGGTCAAATATACTTTGCTCATATACAAGGTCAATGGTCAAGCGGACTGTTATCTCTGAAGTCACTGGTATGCTGAAATCCAACACATACGCAAGGCTTTTTATACAAAGGAGAAATGGGCTTGAAGAAGTAAACATCAGTGAGAATAATTTCTTTTCTTGGGGGAAGCAATTGTGTGTAAATGATCTCCCTTGTACAATTAAACCTTTTTTTTGCCTCAGTATGCTAATGTAAAAGGATGGACATCCTAAAAAACTGGTTAGCAGAGGGAATGGGAAAGAATACAGCTTATTGTACTTCAGATTAGTTATGCTTTCACAAAAAGACTGCTCCAGCAGGTTGAACAAAACAGCATTCCCTTGTGGGTTAGACAGGTGAAATTACCTTTTCAGGTTTTAATTTTAAACTTAAATTTATGGAACACTAATCCATGCTCCATTAAAGATAGCATTTGCCAGTATAGCTAGCAAAGCAGGAATGCTTATGAGCTTTCAGAATTCTGTTTTTGAAAGGAAAAAAAATCATTGGAGTCAGCCTTTTCCATTGTTCATATAGTTCTCCTTTTGGCAACACTCCAAAAAAGAATTGGCATAAGAAATTGTACAATCTGTTCTCCTTAAATCAGCCAGCGACTTTGCTTTTTCTTATTCTTTAGTATATAGAGACTTTTACAAGGAGAAGGGGCAAAGTAGAAGTCAGAGCACTTTGCTTTTCCTTTTTTTTGAATATACATCCAGATGTAACCACAGATCAGATCAAAGACCTACCATGTCCAGTAGCCCGGTCCAGCCCGGACAGTGGAATATGTCATGGAAGAACAACCATATGGGCAGGACAAGCGTAGGGCTATTTCTTCAAAACATCCTTTCATTCTCCAGCAAACTTCTGGAGGCAGAAGCATTGTCTTGATATTTACAAGTCCTCTATGGATTTGTCCCTTTGCTTTTCTGAACTCATGTAAACTCTCAGCATTCAGAACATTCAGCATGTTGTACAATCAGCTACTGCTTTTTACCAGTGCACCTAGCTGACCACCTGCTGATTTCATTTGGTATCCCTTAATTATAGTATTGGAAGAGAAAAAGTTAAAAACCCATTCTCTCTTTCTGTCTCTCCATTACATTTTCTCTCAGCCACCTCTTTTCTAACCTGAATAGTCTTTCTCTAGTTCGATTGTGCAGAAATTTCAGGACCTCCTTAAGACCTTCCTATGTATCTTTTCCAGTTATACTCAGAAGCCTATTTGAATGCTGAGGAGAGAGAACCAGGAATAGGCACAGTATTCTGGATGGGTTTGATTTGCTCTGTTTCTTCCATAATATACCTAGCATATTATTTTTGTTTTATGATAGTACTGAGAATTAAGCTAACGTTTTCACCGCACCATCCATCAGGATGTAAAATCTGATTCCTAATTGGAAACAGACAGCTCAGAAGCTGTGATTTTATATGTACAGATAGGATTACTTTTTCTCTTACATGCATTGCTTCACATTTATCTACACAGCAATTTCTGCCATTTCTTTCACTCAGTGACTTCAGTCCATAGGATTTCTCTGCAATTATTTGAAGTTGGTCTTTGTTATTAATATCTTGACATTCTTAGGACTGTCAATAAACTGTCACCTGTCTAGCCACTCCATGTTCAAGGTTATTTTGACCATGATCATTTTCTAGATTATGTTGATCAGCACTGACTCAAATACAAGTTTCTCTCCAATAACACCAATACTCCACTTTGAAAACTGATCATCCATTTCTACGTCCTTTCCACTTTTTAACCAATTATTTATCCAGGCAAGGACAAGGATAGGCAACTCAGAGGACATCTTCATACCCTGAAGCCCCTTTAGTGAAGGTTAACTGTCAAGCAAATTTTCAATATTGAGGTAATCTGCATCATTTGGATTGCCTTTATCTACAGACAAATTTGTGAGTCATAACTTCCCTTCATAAATACTATGCTAATTCTTGCTCTTTTTGAACTCATTTGTGCAGAGTGATCTCTTTCAGAGCCGTGTCAGTGCTTCTCCTGGTCACAGTCTCAACAGTTGATGTGCACTGATAGAGGTTCAGTTTGCTCATGAGGCCCCAACTAAAGAGACAGAAAAGGCTCTTTAGGAAAGAGAAAACACTTCAAGCACTTAAAGGGAAAAAACAAATGGCAATTAGAGTTTTCCAAAGGAGATACAAGGAAGAAAAAAATAAAAGAAGAAAATCAATAATGTTTTCTTTCTCCTATAGCTTAAATCTAGTTCCACTTTTGTGTACTATGCATTCATTAGTCATGCTAATCTTTGATCTTAATTAATAGACAAAGGCATAGAATAGCAGAGTATTTAAAGGATTCAGCTGGCTTCCATGTAGTAGTGGTGATGACATTTGTCCCGCTGTTACCACAGAAACCAAGTCAACAATAATAGTACTTGCAAATAACACCTCACCTAAATATGCTGTATGCTATCAAGGATCAATGCTTGCAAAATATCTGACAATGACCATCATGCCAATTTCATAGGAACAAGAAGTGGGAGAAATGTACTCTTCTGAGATTGATACTTCAATGCACAGTCAAAATTACATCTTTATCTGCAAATGTGTTTCTCAAACACATCTAGAAATTATCCCTCTACTTCTACGATGTGATTAGTAGTCTCTGTTTGTTAGTACTTGCTCACAAGTCTTTAAAGAACAGCTGTTCAAAGAATGTTTAGAGTTTATTCTTCTCTCATCTATTGTAGTGACATGGAAATGGAACTGTATATATAATTAATTTTATTTATTTTGCCATTAGTTGTAAATTAACTAGTTAAGGGTGATGCATCTTATTACCCTCCAAGCAATACAACTGCAGTTAGAGATTACATAAAAAGTACTTCAGGATGCAACAAAGAATGCACAGAATGTTGTTTGTGCCTCCATTTAATTACTGCTTAGATTTTTAAGCCAATACCTAAAAAGAAAATATTCATGCCTGCATATCAAAATTCAGACAATTAGACAATCTCAGAGAAAATACGTAGGTTTGGGTTGTTTTTTTTTTTCTGGAGTACAACAACAGCCAGATAAGGAACTCTTTGAAAAACTGGTTGTTCTTCTTTCCCCCAAATACCAGAGTGACCATTTGAAGTGCCAGTTTCCTTTAAATGTTGTCTCTCTCACTTTTTTCCACTTCTGAATAATTTCCTCAGTGTTTAAAATGCATCACTCGTCTTTGTAATAGCACTAGCTGAGAGATTCAGATAAACTGTTGCAGAAGAGTCTTTGTAAAATAGACAGTGCAGAGCAAGTGAGTCGCTGATACTGGCCTTGGAGTTTGGGCTGAGGTTTCAGCATACCTTACTAGATGAGTCAAATCCTGCCCTTCCTACAGTTTGGGCCGCTGGACTGATACAGCTGCATGGCACTTATCTTCTCTGCACCAGGATAGGAATAGTAGCCTTTGGCAACGGCACGATACAGGAATTTGCTGAACAAACATAAGCCTGAGCTACTAGTCATGAGCTTAACTGGCTTTGGAAGTGAATTGAGACAAACTGAATTAAAGTCCAATTAGATGTGTGAAAGCCTCCACAAAAGGATTAATGTGAAGTAACTATTCTGCTGCAGAAGGTAATTCAGATTATTCCCTTTTGCTTGTCCTCCCCACAAGAAGCAGCCATTTATAAGTCAACCACCCTATCCCTCACTCAGCTGGACTTTTAAGAATATGTGGTTTAGAAACACAACTAATTCCATCAACTCCAATAACCTCACCTATATTCTTACAAGTATTCACCTCCAAATGAACTGAATTAGGCCTTATACTTATTTTGTGTATCTTTCTCCTCTCCTTGGCAACACAAACAGTAAGGTAGCTGTGTATTTAAGTCTTCCATTGTAGGGAACACTAGTCACATGTTATATTATTACTAGCATACTCAAAAACCTGTCTTTCAAGAAAAATGGTCTAGTCAAAACAGAATTTATGGTTTCAAGCAGAGAGTACTAGGAGCTATCCTTTGGTTTCTGGTGTGAAGCAGTCTGATGGAACCCTCTCAGCCTTCCCCTCCAGCCTCAAATCTGCAGGAAATCGCTGGAAAGCAGTTATTGTTTTAACCAAAAATTTCAACTTAAATAACCAGCAGAACTTATAGCAGTTGCTGTTCAGTAAGGATATAGCCTTCCTTAAACTCTTCCATTAATAAAACCTGTTAGAAACAAGAGGAAGCAAGCATGTGCATTTTGTGCAACATTAATTTAGAAGTACCAAAACGTTTTCAGCTTGTTTTGGTTTTGCTTTTGCAAGCTGGAGAGCTTTGTTTGTCAGATATTCATACCTTTAAAATGTACCTGCTCAATGATGAGCAGGAACCTAGAAAAAAATTCTACATGTTAAAGATCAGTTCTTTAATGAAAGAGAAATCAGTCTCTCCAGACTCTACTGGAAGACACTGTTTTTAACAGCCTTGCAGCACATGGTAGTATTCTAACGGATCTTCCAGTTGCCCATGTGTACAATTAGCCCAACTTCCTAAGCTTTTAATCATCAGTCCCTCTGACTGGATTGGTACTCATCCTACACTGACAGCCCTTGGACTCCCCTGGAGCCTGAGTGTCTGAAGGTACAGACTGAAGTTGCAGCTGTAGCATTAGGATACTGTGAAACCATCTGTGCAGTCTCACAGCAACTGTTCATCTAAACGTCTTCAAAATGCCACACTGATGAGTCTTTTCACTTCTGCTCAGTAGGTGATAAGAGAGCATTTTACCCCAAGCTGCGGCCCAGATGTATTGGACACTAAATGTATTACTTTCATTTTTATTTCATTTTAGAGTGAGAATTAATAAAAAATACCCTTTGCAATGGATCAGCTCACACCTTCTGTCACCTGCCACGGCATTTGCTGTGTGGCTCTTCTAGTCACTCCTTGGCATGAAGACACTACAGGGTCATTCATAAGCCTCCAAGGAATCTTCACGCTACAGGTCACTTTGTTTATTTTAAGAGTGAATTTTCTGCCTGCATTGGAAACTGCCTGTACTGTTCCCTGCTACCTCCTCTTCCCTCTTTCTCTCTGTCCATCCCAGCTTCCAAAGCTGACCTAATGTGACATCTAGGAAAAAAAACAAACAAACAAAAAAACCCACAGACCTTTCACAGGAAGACACTGCTTCACTAAGTGACGTCTCTGTTCTCTCCTGATACTGCTTGAGCAATTTTATTCTCATGTACACACTTATCTTCCTATCACACATAACTGTGTACCTAAGCAGTTAATGTGAGTGTAATGATGGTAGTTTCCAGCCTGTCAAAGTTATTCCAGTGGTACAGGTCAGTGGCTTTCCTATTCCTCTTCTTCACTGAGCTAACTGTTATAAAGTCACCCTGGAGACTGTTAAGCTGGAGGAGAGCAAAGATAAACCAGGCAGCAACTAAAATAGAAATTATGTAGAGCAAAAAGAGCTGGGAAGGCTGGCAAAACAGTCCACATTAGAACAAGCAGGTGACTGGTTGCACTGTGGGGCTCCATTTTATTAATTCATTTTCACTCACCATTTCTACTTATGCTAAACCTCAGAGTTTGCTTTGCTTCTTTGGTTTTCCTTTTAACTGTGGAGTGGACAGTGAGAAAGCAGTTCATTGTTTGAGCAATTAGAGATAAATGGGTTATCTACCCGAATACTAGAAGTCTGAAGTTTAAGTGCCAGCAAAAGGATGCTATGTGTAGTCTCAGACTTCCTCCTTTATCTAGCAAGGCAGCAGAGGCTCCAGAGGAGCGTTTTGCAGGTGTTAGGCAGTAAAACCAAGAAAACTGGGCTACAGAGGCACGAGCGACAGCAAGTTTGTAGAGTTCAGTGGCATGTGGAAAATCTCTAGGGAGCATTTACCTCATTTACATGGTGTTTACCAACACCTCATGGAGCTTAGGAACAGTATCATAGCTCCAACAACAGAGGTAGTTTTCAGTGCTGAGAGGAACAACCATATGCTAGTGCACGGACTGAAAGGTAGGTACATAAGGTAAAAGCTCGGACTGAGCACTGTCAGCCATGGAGAATTCCAACTACAGCCTAGTACTCATCTATCAACAGCTTAACGGCAACTACCTCTTCCAGATAGGAATAATCCATGCAGCGAGGTAAAGAAACAACTCTTTTGGCAACCAACCTGTTTAGACAGGACTTCTTGCACTCCCCTGCCAGAGGGTGATAGAGAGCTGGGGCAGAGCATTAGAGCTGCCTTTGTTTTTTTTTTTCTCTTGACCATCTCAGGAGTTTTTCTTTCTTTCAAACCATTCCAAGGAGTTCCCTCTGTAGATGAAGCCCTGTGCTTTCTGACAAAAATCAAACAATTCCTTGACTTGCACTGAAGACAGACACAGGACTGTCCTGCACTCAAAAGCTCAACAAATAGGACAAGCGATAAAATAGAACAGCATTATAAAAACAAATTTGTAATTAAAATCTCCAAACACCAGTCTTAAACCTCCCTGCTTCCCTGTTGATACAAGAAGTCACACCATGAGGAGAAATAAACAGTGTTCTTCCTCAGCAAGGCAGTTCCACTTTCCTAGGCATTCCTTAATTACCTTTCTGTCTGGAGAGTAATAACCTGTAACAGTGACAGGCTAAAAATCCATACATGGATCCACTTCTAGCAACCACATCAGAGTTACAAAAGGAGCATCAGAACTTACAGTATGCTCCACTGATCCTCACTTCCTATTCAGATGACCTGTTTAATTAATATGCAAAGTTTGTTTCTTGTCAGGTCTAAAGGTCCTAGCAAAAAGCAGAGCCTATTTGTGCTCAATAACATGAAAATACCCAGAAAGATCTGTCAGTCAAGCATGATACCCCTCAGCAGGAATGGTTCACTGGATCAGAGAGGTTAAAGTACATCAGGTGGTATGCAAGGGAGCAACGTGGCTGTCACTCATATCTATATCTGGTCACCTTTAACTGCTCAGGCCATATAGAATCAGAGACTAGTTTGGGTTGGAAGGGACCTTTAAAGGTCATCTAGTCCAATCCCCCTGCAGCAAGCATGGCATCTTCAACTAGATCAGGTTGCTCAGAGTCCTCTCCAACCTGACCTTGAATGTTTCCAGGGATGGGACATCTACCACCTCTCTGGGCAACCTGTGCTAGTGTTTCACCACCTTCATTATAGAAAAAAGTCTTCCTTATATCTAAGTCTAAATCTACCCTCTTTCAGTTTAAAACCATTACCCCCTGTCCTGTGACAACAGGCCCTGCTAAAAAGATTGTCCCCATCTTCCTTATAGGACCCCTTTAATTGTTGAAAGAGCACAATGTCTCCCCAGAGCCCTCCCTTTTCCAGGCTGAAGAACCTCAGCTCTCTGTCTGTCCTCACAGCAGAGGTGTTCCAGCCACCTGATCATTTTTGTGGCCCTCTTCAGGACCTGCTCCAACAGGTCCATGTCTTTCCTGCGCTGAGGACTCCAGAACTGGATGCGGTACTTCAAGTGAGGACTCACCAGAGTGGAACAGAGCAGCAGAATCACCTCCCTCGACATGCTGGCCACAATGCTTTTGATGCAGCCCAGGATATGGCCGGCCTTCTCGGCTGCAGGCACACTTTGTCACGCTATATAACTAGTAGTCATTCACAGGCATGAAATTGCCTAATGTTGGGGCAACTTACTCCAATACTTCTTTCATGGTCCAAACATTTTGTTAAATAAAAGTAGTCAAAAAAAAAAGGTATGCTCACTATAGCAATGAGGTCCAAGTGAAGTGACGTAATATATCGCCATCACATCACACAGAGCCCATTAGAGACATGGGAACTCATTCCAGATTTCTGGGGGCCCCAATCCAGTGCCCCCCAGCACTGTACCCCTTTACCCTCAACCCTTGTCCTGAGAATTACAGCAAGACACTGCAATTCCACACAAGGGGCAGAATATATATATATGTGATGTATCAGGAAGAGTCATTAGGTTTTTGGAAGTCACTTGGAACAGAATTCAAGACTATATAAACAATGCAGACTCACATCATTTCCCTTACCCTAATAAATCTTTCCCACAAGAGAGCATAAATGTGTACAGTGACTCCAAACGTGCCAAGTAAATTGCATTTGTTTTCCTCAGACTAAGATAACAGAGGAATATTTAGAACTGATTGTAGGCTCTGGGCTAATCTGGTACCTGAGTGCAGGTTTATTGGCCAATATACATTGGTTCTTCTGGATACAAGACGACCTCTGAGTCTACTCCCTTTTCAGTTAAGACTATCTAGAAAAGCATCATCATGTCATTTCAAAATTCGTGGAAAGAAATGTATTTTCCTTCTCTCGTAATTTTTAAGGTCCTAACAACCTATTATACCTGATGTCAGAATTTAAGCACAGGTGGGAAAAAACCAGCTAGTCTCAAAGGCAAAAACATCTTAAGATGACAACCTATTTCCAATTCCTGTTCAGATGTAGCACAAACTTTTTTCATTTACCATGCAGTGTAAGATGCAACAGTAAAGAAAAAAAACTCTCACTCAAACCCGATTTGAATTTAGGAACTGGAAGCTTGTCACATTTCCATTTGCACCAAGAGAAGTAACAGTAAGATAACATCTAGTATGTTTGAGCAATTTTGTAAGATACAATAGGTAAGGAGATCTTTGGACTTTGGTCAGACATGAGAATCTGGAAGCACAAGGAATGTTTATGTTTTTGAAGCTGAAGGTTTTGACTTTCATTCCATGCTGTTGGTAAGATACTGCTTTATGACAGACAATGTGTTAGAAAAGCAATGCCTAGATACCTGTAGGGACAACAGGGTCACAGAGTACCATAATCTAATAAAGTGTGAGAATTTCTCTCCCTTTTAAAGTGTTGAATGAGATCACAGCCCTTGTTTGGGATAGGTTCAAGGTTCTAAAGCCCATGTCCCAGAAGTTCACACAATCCAGCCTGAAAAAAGTTCAGACATCACTCAGGTGCTCCTACTCTGACCCAAAAGACAAAGCAGACCAACGCAGTTCCTTTGTCTGCTGCTACCATTTCTAGTACTTTGCAAGAAAAGAATGTGCCCCATCCGTGTTCACTTACAGAAATAACAGAAATCACCACAGATGACAACGACAAGATATACCAAACTACCAAGGAACATAGATACATAAATAAGTAAAACCTTGAGTAATACCCACCTTTTCTGAAAGCACACATTGCCATATTTTTTCTGTGCTTGCAGCCCCACCAAAGACACTGACTGAGAGAATACAGAAAAACACCTAAATTATTTAATAGTTTCCTTCAAAACCAAAAATCCTATTAACACTCAGGTAAAACA
Source organism: Eurystomus gularis (assembly GCA_013400335.1). Lineage (NCBI taxonomy): Eukaryota > Metazoa > Chordata > Aves > Coraciiformes > Coraciidae > Eurystomus > Eurystomus gularis. The sequence continues at coordinate 63,837 of VZZY01016674.1, forward strand.
GCCAATAGATAACCAAATCAAAGCAAAGCACAGTAACAATATCATGTGCTTTCTAGGATAAGCTGTAAGACTGAGGGCAACACTACAGACAAGATCATTAAAAGCAGAGTGCTCAGTACTCTGGCCCCTGGCCATCGGCACAACTAAGTGATAGGCTACAGTCTACTGCAAAGCGATTAGGTCAAGTTTTACGGAGGACTGGCCCAGAGCGAAGCCTTTCCCACCCTAAGAAGAGAGACAGAGAATATACAACAGCTACACTAACTCTGGGGAAAGTGACACTGTGTTAATGGTTTTCGCTGAATTCAAATGAAATGGCAAGGTAAATCTGCTGAAAGAAAAGTTATTATACTCTGGGCCGATGAGGGCTTAGTGATTTAAATGCTCACCAAAAGGACTGCCACTGAGGTCTTAAATTGCCTGCTTGGAAATAAGCTGAGGAAGCTGTGATTTACAGAGATCCCAAAACTTGACTGGGGTTTGTTTGTTTTTGGGGGGTTTTTTGTTTGGTTGGTTTTGGGGGTTTTTTTGTTGTTTTGGTTGGTTTTGGTTTTTTGGTTTGGTTTTTTTTTTTTTAGTTTTGGTGGCTTGCTATTTTGGGTTGGTTTTATTTGGTTGTTGGGGATTTTTCAGTTGGCTTTGTTTTTTGTTTTTTGTTTTTTTTTAAAGCTAGTATGAATGTAATTAGTTATGGGAAAATCATGCTTTGGGGTTTTAATTTTTTTATTCTGATACTATGTGACTGGGCTTTTTTGTTTATTTCTTTGTGTTTATCTCTCGCCTCCAAAACCATGACACACATACCTCATACTTTACATAGCCTTGTCTTGCAGCCTGATATTTATAGCATTTATATCCCAACCTCTTATACCAGAAACTGCTGAACTATCTCTCTGCCCTTTACTTGACTGTATTACATGCAGTAAGAACAGGGTGGATCTCAGAAGTATTACATATTCAGTAAAAAGAGTAAAAATCACAGCCTTTTCATTTGTCATGGGTCTCACTTCACATCTCATGTCACATGCAATGATATGTGTATTTATTTTTTGATTCAAAACTGCCTAAAGTCAATCCACCGATGTTCTTCCCCACCATCAGATAATTACAGTCTAACTAGTTGGATACACAGAGCGTATCTGCTGAGCATAGTGATGTTCTTCACAGGGAAAAATGGTTTCTATGAGGTTAGTCTTCTGTCAGTTTAGCTCCTGGATCCAAGCACTACTGCACATATAGGACAGGGTATCACATGGGCAAGGGGGGAAGAAGCAGGTAGCTTCATTAGACAAGGTGTGTCATCAATCTACATCTGTCACGGCAGCTTTACTAGAGACACAAGGTTTCAGGAAGACTCCACTGACCCTCCTGAAGGTACCTGGTCACTGAAACCTGAGCTTTACACTGTTGCGGCCCAGAGCACCACCCTCCTTCTGTTTGATGTGTCACAGTCATCACATGGAATGCAGAAAAGTGGGCAAAGAGATGCTCTGGAAAGTATGAATACTTTAATCATATGGCCTTGCTTATCAGTAGAACTGAACAGACAGGCTGTAACTGTCTGATTCCAAATGCCACTTGCACTAGCAGGAATGGGATATAAAAGGGATCATAGAATCATAGAATGTAGTGGGTTGGAAGGGACCTCTAAAGGTCATCTAGTTTAACCCCCCTACAATAAGCAGGGACATCTCTAACTAGGTCAGGTTGCTCAGAGCCCCATCAGGCCAGACCTTGAATGTCTCCAGGGATGGGGCCTCCACCACCTCTCTGGGGCAACCTGTTCCAGTGATCAACCACCCTCATATTAAAGAACATTTTCCCTACGTCCAACCTTAATCTTCTCTTTTCTAGCTTGTCACCATTACCCCTTGATCTAACAGTCTTGTAAGATTACATTTGTACATAAGGTTTAGCATGAGAGAACTTTGTGGGGTTTTCTTTCTAAACTACATAGGAGCTTTAAGCAAATGAAAATTTTAAATCTAAGCTTCTCTGAGAGCAAACCAGGAAATGGCTGACACAAAGAGCCACCACTAGAGTCACTGTTGTTCATGCATTAGCAGAAAAAGCACCATGATGACTGAGAGTGTCATGATAAAACATTTCTTAAAGCCGTTTGCATAATGAAACACGAAAGGTAGTGTTTTATAGAGTCTGGTTTTCTGCCTGCTCTCATGAATCACTGAATGGTTGCCACTTCAGGAAACCATTCCAAAACGGTTTGCTCTGCTGAGTAAAGCCAGGCTAGAATCAGGACAAATTTTCTTCCTTCTGTATTTCTCTTTTCTCCTCTTCTTCCTTCTCACTCCTTGCTTTGCCTCTTGTTATATGAAAATCATATTTTATGTTTTATTATTATAGACACTACCTTGGAAAACTGCTAGATGGTGCTAGAATATATAAATACGCAATACTATGCAAATACAGTGGTTTAGGCTACAATCCTCTTCCCTAGATTTAGTCTTCTGATGCAACCACCTTGTGACTGCTTGTTGTATATAAGCTGGACAGCTGTGTCCAGGAGAGCGGAGGCTTATTTCCTCATACTCTGGGAGGAAGGAAAAAAGTGCACACAGACTCTCAGCTGCAGCCACACCAGGGCCCAGGTCCAGCAACTATATGAATTCAGATTCGCAAGTACAAGCCATTCTGCATAAAAAGAGCATCTTCCAGACACTGTTTTGTTTTTTCTCAATGCAAATATTATTGGAAGAAGAAAAAGAGGAAGCAGGAGAAAGGGAAAATCCCAAATAAACAACAAAACAAAAAAATCTGCCCCAAAGCAGGTCTATGGCAAAAGAGAATTTTGTCAACAGATACTCAACTTCTCTGTGACTCACGTTATCACCCTTAGTGGTTTGTGTGGGGAAGTTTAAACACAATATATCATAAATACATGTGTTTATAAATGAGAGATGTGGTTAAAAAGAAGCACCCCGACTTACAGAGGAAAACACAGAGTCACGCTGGAGCAATTGGGATTACACTTTAAAGACTTTGTCCATGATATACTAGTGCTTTTATATGAAAAAAAAAAGACATTTAAAAATGGCATTAATATACTTGATTCTTAACACTAATGGGTAAGCATGTGGACAGTGAAAAGAAAGCCTCAAGCAGACTAAGCCCAGCCTTAATTACTGTTAATATGCAGAGATGTTCACATCAGAAATATCACCCTGGCATTTGCCTGTTTACCAGCTGCAGCTCAAGCTCCGTAACATTTAATCTTTGTAAGTACTTGCCCTTTGAAAACCTTGCTTTCCCTCATCTTTCTCTCAGCAAATCACCTCCTCTGCTCATGCTGCACAGCCCTTTCTGCCAGCCTTTCCCTGGCTAGGGCCCCACAAAGAGCTGGGGCGCTCTCCTCCTAACCCCCTCTCGCTCCTCTGTAGTTTTTCCCTCCTGGAGTCCCATGCTCATGTTGGGGATATCAGTAAACGGGACAAACGAGAACTCTGGGAGGCTAGGGGCAGTCATGGACACGCTTCTAGTAGTTGGCAATGTGCCCTAAAAAACAACAAGAATTTGATTAGCAGAACCATGTAAGTGTTATTAAAGACAAAGTAAAGTGCCCAAAGAGCTATTGGGATCAAAACAACACGTGGAGCAGCATAGAAGCACCCTAGCCACTTCTGGAGATCTAGAGCTACTTTGTTCCCACATAAAGGCAAAGTTAGCACCACTCCACTGTAATAAATCTACACAATCTATAAATCAAACGGCAAGTACCAATGACCGCACTGGCACAATGAGTATTTATCCTTTAGGCTACCAACATCTGAGAAGGCTAATACCTGTTCACATTCAGTTTTGTCAAGCTACTGTATCCAGTCTGTTTTAGGATTAACTCATTTGTTTTCAGCTTCTTATGTATGGGAGAATCACACAAATATAAGGGTATTAACATTACTTTCCAGGAAAGTAAGTGTCATCACATACATCCTGTCTCTTCTGCTCTTTCAGACTCATAGTTAACTGGGCCTACCTCCAGAAGAGTGCTAGAAGCTTCAGTTAAGTTTCATGCTTTTCAAGACAAAAATTACATTTGCCCTTGACCTCTCTTTTTCCAACATGCTATTTCTACATTTTTGAAGGAACCATGCATAATCATGATTAAAACATCTGTTAATACCTATTTCTAGATGTATTTCTACTTGAGATTTTTAGTGAGGCTGTGTGACATTTCCAACGAAGAAAATCACTGCCATTGGATCTATCAACTTCTTTTTGTACTTTCAACGTGAAGTATAAGAGAAGATTTTAATTTCATGGGGAAAAAAGAGATAAAAATAATTTTTGCCTTATTTCTACTTAGACTGACATGAGCATTTGTTCTTCATACCAAACACAAAAAAAAACTGAATGGGGGGGGAAAGGCTTGAAGATTAACACATTTTTCCATAAAACAATTGCCAACAGAACTTCTGATCGAAAGCATTTCAGGACTATAACACCCCTATTAACTTTGTCAACACAGTGACATTATTATTATCTGTAAAACACCAATTAAGAAATATTTTAATTTTTTTTTCTCTGTAAAAAAAATACAATCCATTTGTTCAAACAAGTCAAATCGAGGATTCAGGTCTGTCTTTAACAAAGCAATCAAGCCCATTTCCAGCTACTGCCCTTCACCCATAACTGTTTTTGCAGTAATACTATGTCAGCCCATATCACAGAATCACACAGAAGGGTAAGGGTTGGAAGGGACCTCTGTAGATCATCTAGTCCAACCCCCTGCTAAAGCAGGCTCACCAAGATCAGGTGGCACAGGATCGTGTCCTGGCAGGTTTTGAATATCCTCAGAGAAGGAGACACCACAACCTCTCTGGGAAGTCTGTTCCAGTGTTCTGTCACCCTCAAAGCAAAGTTTTTCCTCATGTTCAGATGGAATTTCCAGTGTTCCAGTTTGTGCCCATTGTCCTGTTGCTGAGTACCACTGAAAAGAGTCTGGTGCCATCATCTTTGACACCCACCCTTTAGATATTGATAAACATTGATAAGATCCCCTCTCTGTCTCCTCTTCTCCAGACTAAACAACCCCCGATCTCTCAGCATTTCCTCATAAAAGAGATGCTCCAGACCCCTCATCATCTTCATAGCTCTCCGTTGGACTCTCTAGTAGTTTTCTGTCTCTCTTAAACTGGGGAGCCCAGAACTGGACACAGTACTCCAGATGTGGCCTCACTAGGACAGAGTAGAGGGAGAGGATAACCTCCTTCAACCTGCTGGCCACAGTCTTCTTAATGCACCCCAGGATACCATTGGCCTTCTTGGCCACAAGAACACATTGCTGGCTCATGGTGAACTCGTCCTCCAGGACTCCTAGGTGCTTCTCCATAGAGTTGCTTTCCAGCAAGTCAACCCCTCACCTCTACTGGTGCAGAACATTATTCCTCCCCAGGTGCAGGACCCTAGACTTGCCCTTGCTGAACTTCATTTTGTTCCCCTCTGCCCAGCTCTATAGCCTGCCTAGGTCTCACTGAATGGCAGCACATTCTGGTCATATCATCAGCAAACTTGGTGAGGGTACATTTCATCCCTTCTTCCAGGTCACTGATGAATGTTGATCAAGACCAGACCCAGTACTGACCCCTGAGGAACACCACTAGCTACAGGCCTCCAACTAGACTCTGCACCACTGATCACAACCCTCCAAGCTATGTCATTCAGCCAGTTCTCAATTCACTTGACTGTCCACTCATCTAACCCACCCTTGCTATAACATTCTCATAGGTAAGAGTAGAAGCCAGTGTCAGGCAATGTCTATTTCCCATATTTATTTTTTAGATAAATGGCTGTACTGTGAGAGAGAAGCTTCAGCAGAGAGCACTTAAGTATAAATAAAACATCCAAACTCGTCCAAAACTACAGTCTCTGGATTGTCTACAGAACTTCCCAGAGACTATGAATCCCCAGGTCACACAGCTAATGAAATCAGCATTTCGCTATGTGCTTTTCCAAATTAACAGCCAAATCAGCAGAGGAAGTTCAGGTGGCCACTAGTACAAGAAAATCAAGCTCATCTGGCACTCACCAAATGAAGACACCATTATTCCCAAAACAGTCTTCATAAGGTTAATTTAGCATTAATGTCAACACATTCATATTTCACTCATTTTGATCAATTCTGCCTGAGATAACTCATTAGCCCAACATCAGCTAAACACAACTTCTCTTGCTCCCACGCATCTGCGCATCCTGTGGCTATGCTTTTTTCCAGGTGACTAAAATTAAAGTAAAAGAAAAAAATCATTTTGCCACAGCTGAGTCTCTCTGTCCTGCTCCAGTCTGTTCCTCCTTGCAGTTTCTCTTAGTGATAGTATAACATGGATTAAACAGCAGTATGAGTATAATGTAAACATTATATTCTCCTAGGCCCTACCTTTATGCTCAGCTCAGGCTGTGCTGGCTCAGAAGCTTACTGCCTTATAGAAGACAAGGTACTTGCTTCATTGCACAAAGCAGCTCTTTCCACAAAGCTCTCTAGAATCCCATTGTGAGCTGGGACACGTCAACTTGCAGGGAGCAGAGAACTGACTATATCATGTAGCACCACGAGTCGGTGCTTAAATGGAGCTGCCTTATCAAGAATGCTTCTCCCAGGAGCTCTGGAGCTCATCAGAGCCTGGCATGGCCCTGTACAAAGCAGTAGTTTCCTTGTCTGAACAAACGCATCAGAAGTCCTGCTGAGTGTGGAACTCTCCTCTTCCTCCATCCCATTTTTAACACCAACTTCCCATTCTCTTTTCCAGACCATGCAAAGAAACTTGTTACCTCGTGACCAGCCTCTAAATCCTACCTCTCCACCCACCCTGTCAGACCCACTGGTAACAATTACTGGGTGATAAATGACCATGGGTCTTTCAAGTATCTGGCAAAAGCTGAAATATCCTAACATGAAGTTTAGCTCTCTTCTGTTTTCCTGTGTGGAAACAGCATGTATTTTTTCCCCATGGACTACAGTAAAAGGACTAGGCAAGACAGAACGTCACATATTTTAACTAAAATTGTCTTACTCTGGTCGCAGATTGTGGCTTTGGCCACAAACGTGTACTGCCTTATTGCTAAACCTTGTCTTGCTGCAAAAGTTTCCATAACAGCCATAGGATACACAATGGGAAGTATATGGTCTGCATGGCAGCAGTTCCTAAAGGGTTACTGAAAGGTCAAATCACGTCCTCCAAGTTGTGACTTGGAAATAAAAGCCTGAACTGCAGGAAGAATACTGAAAAGGTGGAGAAGCTCTGGGAGTATCCAAGGCTGGGAGGACATGCGGAGAGGTAACACAGATATAGATACTGAGAGAAAGGGAAGGCTGAAAACTGCTCACAGTGACAAGGAATAATCTCCCTTGCACAGGGCAGAGATCCCCTAGGGGCTTTGGGCTACCCCAAGAGGACAGGCCTGAATTACTCTAGATTTCCTTACCCTCAAAAGTAACAAAGGCGTCTAGAGGCACACAGGCAGTAACCAGGATAGCTACAGACTGAAGAGTGGCCCTGATCCAGACATACGCAGTCCTCTGGGCCTGTACAGCTTGAACCCTTTAGCTTTCTGGCAGGGAGGTATCACACAGTACTGGCATTAGCTTAATTCAGATGTGTCACATCAGTGTTACCAAAGAAAAGCACTAACTTAACATAATGACCCCCTGCCACACACACCCCTATTCCCTCTCACTTGGGAAAGGTAAGAAAACTCATCAATACAGAAATTAATTTGACAGTAACCTTGAGAGAGTTAGGGAAATTCTTTTGCTTGCCTAATGACTACAAAGGGATTTTTTGCATTGGGATTTCACATAATCTGTTTGCTATTTAAACAAATAGAGTCTGCAACTACCTCAGACTGAGTCCCCTTGCAATTTCAGAAGTGATTGTGTTTGAATAGCTGGCTTTCTCCATCACTGCTCTGCTTCTCTCCACTCTGGTGACTTCTACAGGGAAATCATCTTTTGGACATCATGGTTAGCTGCTTCAGGAGTTATTGGGTTGTCAAAAACTCAGTATATCAGGCTTAGTACTAGTACTAGTAAGGGAAGAAGAAAAATGGACTGTTGCAAAGAAGGGCAATTGTTTAGATACCTTTGAGAGCCCTTACACACACTGGAAATCTCCTTCATCAGCACTCGTAACCAGGAGTCACTTAAACTTTGACTGTTTCATGCAATCAAATTCCATGATTTATTGGGTTGCCACTGTGGAAATAGTTAAGGAAGACAGTGTAAGAAATAGTAATTTACACGGTGTAGTGGGTCTGGCTGAGCTGGTTTTCCACATAGCAGCAGTGTTTTGTGCTGGGAGCCAGAAGGGTGCTGATAACACACCCGTGTTGTGACTGCTCCTGAGCAGTGCTCGCACAGCACCAAGGCTCTTCCCAACATTCCCCCCACAATGGGATGGGGTGGGCAAGATCTTGGGAGGGGACACAACCAGGACAGCTGACCCAAACTGACCAAAGGGATATTCCAGACCATATGACGTCAGCTCAACTATAAAGCTAGGGAGAAGGGGGGGGGGGGGATGGTGCTGTTCCGTTGTCCTCCAGAGCAACCGCTACGCGTCTTGGTGCCCTGCTTCCCAGGGAGTGGCCAAACATCACCTGCTGATGGGAAGTAGAGAATAAATCTTTGTTTTCCTTTGCTTCCACGTGCAGATTTGCTTGGCTTCTGCTTCCATTATTATTAAACTGCTTTTTGTTTCTCATCTTATTTTCCTCCCCTTTTTCTTTTTGCTCTGCTGAGGAGGGAGAGGGGAAGAAAAGCGGGGGTGATAGAAGGGCATGGTGGGCACCTGGCGCTCAGCCAAGGTTAACCCACCACACACGGGCATGTCTGCAATCCCAAGTTCTCAGTGGGTTCTACAACTACAAATGAAAAATACGCAAAAGACAATAGGTTATGTGTTTAAGTATGATTAATATTACAGTCCTTCCCAGTACAGAAATGTCACGGAGGGAGGATGACACCATCAAAACTGAACAGAGAAGGGAGAATGCCTGGGGTAACAGACTGCACTTCTCTTGTTTCACAGGTGTTACTTGGTTAGTTTCACTTTGAACAGGAGCAAAAGGTATGAGGCTGTTATAATTTCATGCAAGCTTGCAAAGTTGAGTGTCCTTATAAAAAGAGCAATTACACACACACTTTAAGCACAAAGCAGCACAATAATTAAATGAGTAATTACCTTCCCACTTTTAAGCTGTCATGCAATTAAACTTAATTAAACACTCTCTATACTTCACTAATCTTATACAAACAGAAGAAGGTAAGAAGGGTGTGGTTAAGAAAGGGCACTTGGCAGAAGGTTGAGCATATTATTCTGCTGATAATATAAATACCGCTGCACAGTCAGCACTAGATTCTCGTGTAATTGCCTTGTTCCTAGTCAGAATATCACCTGGCCTGAGCTGCAAGAGAAACAATGGACTGAGACAATATAATACCACTTGATTTTATGCAGCATTCTTACATTTTAGAGCAGAGGAAGTAAAGAATTCCATACAGAAAGGCCAGTGCACATGTAAAAGAAAACCTTCAATGTAAACACAAGTCCAAGATTTCTCCCCCAGCAGAGGAACATTTGCAGAGACACAAGAGAGGGAAGGACCAAAGACAGACATGGGAATTTTGTTGTCAGGGAGACAAGACAGCTATGATGCAAGAACAATTGTGAACTTGCTCCTACCCTGGTCTGAAATTCAAATAAGCTTTGTAAGGGCACAGCCCACATACTTCTGCTATTTCTTTATTAATTCACAGATAGGCTGTATCATATATACTGTCTCTAGCTGCATGCTATTCTTACACTAAATGATAAAATTAAGACAAAAATAAATCCTCTCAAGTAACAAGAATTCTGTCCTTCCATCAATCCCTGAGGCAAAGGCCAAAAAAAGGTACCAAAATAGGTACATCTAGAAGCAAAGCCTGACCACACTCACTGCAAATATAAAATTTGTCAATTCCAGGTGTCCTCAGATTCTGGCCCACCCACATACCTACAGGTGTGCATACGCATTTTTACTCTTTTTCTCTCCTGCTGAGTCCTGGTTACAAGTGCTACAGAACCAATCTGAGCATATCTCAGCAAAACATAGCTGGGAACATAAATTCTGCCATTTTCTACCCTCATTTCTTCCAGCATCTAGAGCAGTTCCACAGAACTGAAACCTGCCATTAATATCAGCAGAGAGGACTTAAACATGGGTTGAGCCTGTCAGCACAATGATGGGACAAAAGCAGGATGCTTGAAGATAAATGCTGTTTTCAAACAATGTTAGGTGCCATTATGAAAATAATGGAAAACAAACAAACAACACAACAATATTGAGCAGTATTCCAAAACACTGAGTGGGACTGAGTGCTGAGAAACCTGTAAAACAGATGAAAACCACTGCACTACACCTGCTGTCCCATACAAAGAGAACTTTATTTATATACCACTGCCTGTTGATAAACCACAAGTGTGGTTAAAATTTATGAAGTTTAAAATTGTTGGATTCCCATTCCTCCTCTCACAGCAAATAAAATTTATAGTTTGATAAAGTCTAAAATACAAACTGTCATCCACATATTTGGACAATAAAAACTCAAGGAGAAGATAAAGCAAAGGCTTTAAAGAGCATGTTCTCTTTACACACTCTCAAGAAAATATAAATAAATATGCAGAAGTGAAAGATTTTCACCCATTCCTTAGTTCCACTTTGGTTCAAATCACAAGTAAGAGTATTTTCAGGCTATCTCCAACAGCCAGAGTCTGTTTGCAGCATCCTAACACCAACACACAATACTACTAGTATTGCCTACGTGTTTCAAAGATATGCCACATGGAAAAAGAGCGCTACTACAGAAGGAAAGTTACATTAGAGCAGCAGAGCACAGGAAGTCTTTAAAACAACTCCTAACCACACAGGAATTACCCCATTTTCAAAGCACCAAATTATTTCTACATAACACTTTAACACTGCCAGTAAAAATAAAATTTAAAAAAAAAAATCACGAAGTTAAAGCAACTGGTAGAGAAAGGTTTCTCATCTACCAAGCAATAGAGCCTTCTATGATGCACTTCTCTCTGGAAGACAATACTGTTTCTTATGCATTGTAGGCCAAAATAAGTAAATAGACATCCTGAAAAACATTGGGAGGGGCAGCATTTAGGAAAATATTGTTATGGGTAGTCTGTGTTTGCTTGCAAACAAGAATGACAGCCCACAGAACACTGCTTTTGGCTGCTCTGACCCTGCTGTCAGTCCTGTGTGCCATCAGAGGTAGGCAGTGCCATGCAGTCCCTGCCAGGCACACAGCTGACAGGGCCATTCCTCCAGCTCCCTTGCTGCGGGGCTGATTTAGAACCTGAGAACACTAGGTCCTGTCCCAGATGCCACACAACTGCAAGGAGCCTTCAGGAGCCTGAAACAGTCTCCCTGCCACATTAATATGTAGAAAACTGAATAATAAAGACCCCTTCTGGCTTCACACTGAGGAATGACACATGTATAAGCTGTTCTCACAATTTTTGCTGCTGCAATAGTAAGTATCTGAAGATGAGAAGGAAAAAAATCCACACAGTTTCTTGGCAATCAATACGTTCTGATTGACCTACAAAATTGTGGTATATAAAAGGTAGTGAGTCATGTCCCACTGTCCATCTTCCTTTAAACACTTATCTCAAAACTGCCCTTCATTTAGAAGCATTTGCTTCTATCACTGCTGCTGCTTAGATCCATCCTCTTTCCCCAAAAGGGAAGGAGTAAACAGACTGAAGTAGCCTTTAACTACATACCTTCACTTACAAGGCAATTTTTAACATTGCCCCTGAAGTCTCCTGTAAGCTGATTTGAGAAGATCTGGAGGCACAGAAGATGAGGCAAAACCGGCAGGATTGCTCAGATCATTGCTAATTGTCCTGGTGCAGCCAGGACAGGGTTAATTTGGTGCAGCCAGGCTATTCTATACCATGCTAACCTCATGCCCCTGGGCCAGTTCCAGGTTCGGCCCTCGCGTCCGTGCTCGATCCGTCCCTTTGTCCCCGGTATTGCCTTTGTTTGTGTATTGCTTCTTTCTTCTGTTGTTGTTGCTTTTTGTTACTGCAATTGTTTCTTACGTGCTTCTGTATTAAACTCTCCTTATCTCAACTAAAAGGGGCATTTTGAAACTCTTTTTTCTTTCTCTGTCCACGACCCGTGGCAGGGGGCGGAGCGGCGGCAGCCACGCAGACAGGCACCCGCCACGGCTTTACTAAACTACCACACTAATACAGCTCAGGAAGCAGAGCAAAATCTTCACAGCTCACTTTTTTTTTTTAAAGCTGGTAAATCGGTGCATGGAAGAGTTCTTCCTTTGCAAGTCAATGGGACTGGATAATGAATGTTGATTCTTCAAGCCCAGCTCAGGATGTTAGGACAGAAAAGCGCACACAAGCAAAACTCCCTTGGGCCTCCTGTGGCCACTGGGATGTTAAGTGACTGCTTTCTCTGCCTGCAGTAGGAGTGTGGGCATCTGTGGACAACGAGTACTCATTAACATTGATTCATTAACTTGGAATTAAGGACATTTTTCATCACAGCAACATAAATGCTAAAGAGTGAGAGAAATCGTGCATTAAGCAGCATTTGGACTGATCAGAAAGACAGGTTTAAGCTGCAAACAACTGTCCATGAAAGGATTAGCACAGGTCGTAGGTCAAAGCAGCAGGTCTCCTACAGCAAAGCAGATTCATTACTGACCCAGGCTCTGTTCTTAATCACTTAAGACAGTAATCTAAAGGTGGTAAGTTTGGGGTATCACAGTCGTAATCCTCTAAGGCAGCCACTCCACAGTTCAGATTTATTCAAGGGAATGGTCCAAAATATTGTTGAGTGTTTATTCAGTTGGCAGCTTTTCACAGTCTAAAACTAATCAGCAAGCCTGGATTCCTGAGCGTAATTTGGTCAGTTTCGTTTACAGAAACAAAACTCAGGGAAAACAGAGAGCACTGGTTGAGGACTTGTAAAATATCCTCGGGAAAAGGCAAAGTGGACCCATGCATGTGAAAGCCATTTCAGAGATGTGTCTGACAACACCAGTGTGGGCTGACAGCCCTGACACCCAGGTCAGGCAACAATGGTGGCAGCAGCTAAAAGCACGGTAACAGGTACCTCCCGGACTGGAGAACCACTGATTGATGCCAGCCAGTATCTTGTACCACATCCAGGACTAAATAGCAGAGGCAAATGAGAAGTGTATGTATGTAGCTCACATGGTAAGGAAGTTATACCTTGTTCTGCAGGGTGAGGCAGTGATAATGGCTGAGTTGTAAAGCCCCACGCTCTTGTCCGGTTGGGCACTCAGCTCCAAGTCCCTCAGCTCCCTCCCATGGAGACTGAATAATGATGTCTTGTGAACGGAAAAGCATATCATCAGTAGCTTGCTGTCAAGGAGTGATGAATACTGAAAAGGAACATTTCCTGGTTTCAACACTTGAACCTTGTTCAGGCAGATTACATATGACATTCTTAAATCTCCACGTTTTTTGTACCCACAATCAAAGCTATGTGAAACCTAAGAACAGTAACAACACTTTTAAGAAATATGCATGATTGATAGACTAAAAAAAGATACTATGTATCTCCTGTCTTTACAAAAAGTACTCCTCCTGATTTCAGAATGGCAACAGATAAACAATGTACCCCATTGAACATGTCTGAGTTGCGGTACAGAACTGCTAACTGGTAGAAACTGAAGTGTTTCAGCATCTTCCTCCTCTAATTGTCCCTATCTTTGTGAGGATATAACACCTTACTTCCACTAAGTTCTCTGAAGTCCATGAACAGAACAAATTGTCTACACATAAAAACATACTATCAAGTAAGATGGAATAAAATTCTAGCATTTGTTTTCACTCCAGAACTGAGAACAGTAACAAAATCAAACAGTCATCACTAGAAGTACCCAAGTATTCCAAATGCAAAAGAAAATCAGCGAGTAGCTTTCTGAGATAATTGCAAGATTTGGACTGTCAAAACAGAACTGACCACTGCTGAATCATACACAAACATTAAAAGATTCATAGTATCAAGCAAGGGAAAATTCTATAAACACTAGCACTTTGTAGACTGCCATGGTTACCTTATGTGGATTAGTACATCTCACACAGGTTCATCTTAGTTATGTTGCAATTAATATGTCAAAAGTAGCGTCTGAAATGGACATCTATTCATTCTTTCAATAGTCTAATTAGGATTGCAAAACAAGGCATACATCACAATGTAATGTAAGTCTCAGTCAAATGAAAGTAGTATCTGACTGAAACTGAGATGGCATTACTCTTCTTTTAACAACTTGAAGAGACATCCCATAGAATATATTTCAACCTGGTATTTTACGGTAATTCTTTGAAAAACACTTAGCAAATGAAAATATTTAGAGATCCAAATATTCAGTTAAGTCATCTGTCTTACTTGACCCTTTCACATAAAACCCTAGTGGATCTATCCAAGCGTTGCTGCAATCAAGTTACTCCATTCTAATGAGGTATCGATTTATCCTCTAAACGTTCTTCCCCTAGAAAACTTCTTTTGCACCTTATACCAAGAACCATCCCCCCTGCCATTCATCCAGTAGTTGAGGTTCCTCCAGTTCACTTTGTATTTGGCTAAGACACTTTTCAGTTAGAAAACCAAGCTGAAAACAAATCCATATTCAGCTGTTCTCCAAAGCAGAGATCAAAGATTTCCCAACAAGTAGTTGCTAGGTCTGTGTCTACCTAGATAAACTTGTGTCACGCAATCTCTTCCCACAGCGATGGCACCAATGCTAGCCCTGCAAATTTGCTATTTTCAGTAGTACAAAGAATGATGGCCATGTTCACACATTAGTACCACAGAGGTGCTTAATGAAAAGCTCAGTAGACAGTCAGTTTGTGTACTAAACACACTGTCACTGTTGCTCCTACTGTGCACGGGGACAATCCTGGAACACCACATACCTCAAATTTAACTTCCCTTGACCTTTTCAGGTTTTCAAGTTCAGGATTTAGCTGCCTGGCTCTGTTAGGAACAGTGGGAAGTGAGTAGTTAAAACCACTAAAAAGGCTTTGAAAGGTATTTGCAAAGTAGCCTCTCTGCAATTCAGCAGCTAGTGGGAGGGAGGGAAGGCTGAGATACGGGGGAGCAGTCAGAGCAGGGAAGGGGACAGGAGAAATACAAGAGCAAATTCTGGTGGTTATAAAACCACCACCTCAAGAGACCTTGAGGAAGAGTCTGGCAGCTCCCCTTCATGCTTCTATACACAGGGCCCTATTCTTCTTCTAAGCTTCCCAGATGTGGGAAAAGGTACTGAAACTTCCAAAGCAGCAGTTTGTTCTGTTGTTCAAAGCTAGGTTGATTCAGGTTTTTTGCCAGCTTTTTGCCCACTGCACCATGCATTTTTATTCATGAAACTGCCTAAGCAGCTGCCAAAGCAGAGTGAATCTTTCAAACAACTCTGGCAGCAAATCAGCAGCTGGAAGTCCTGCAATGCATGTCTTGGCTAAGAGCGTTCTGGGACCTTGCTTCACAGGGTCAGTTAAGAGCAGGGCGGAATGTCTTCCAATAGGACACTTTTTAAATTGCAGAGAGCTAATGTGCCATTTTAACAAGGTCGTTATCTCAGATATAGATCTGTCTACATGCTCCTGGGCAATGCCTACATTCTTCCTCTCTGCCTTGGAGCCGCATTTGTCTCTAGTCAATACAGCTCAATTATTTTCTCAGCCTGTTTGTAGATCAAGTCTCCCGATTGATGTAGACTTCAGGGTGCTGGGAACAAACTTTGAAAATTTGCACTGAAGGACAAATTCAGGTTCACTGTTATAGAAGCAGGTTCCCAGAAAGATCATAACAGAGACCCCACCATGGCCGCTCCTGCAAAGGTGGTCAGTTATTCTCCCAGCTTTTCAGGGACCTGCTGAGAAGATCAGTAATGGTTCCCAACAACAGAGTAGCAATTTGAACCAGCAAACTACAGGTCCTACAGACACGGGGAATTTGTCTCTGTTGCAAGAAGGGAAGAAAACCACCAAAATGTGCAAAATGAGACAAGTTTCACAGTCATTTCATAGAAAAAAAAATTTCTTAAGAGTTTTTTTTTTTTTTACAGTGATTTCTAAAGTCTAGTTCAACCAGAACTAGGAAACAAACATCTCCCTGATGAAAGAGAAGTTCTGGGATAAAGATTCCACACAGTCTTTCTGCCAGCCTTGCCAGCACGACTGTAACAGATATTCGAAAGCAAGTAATCACTCTGAGGTATGACAGACACTATGGACCTTAGAGGCAATTTAGTCAGGGCAGCAGTAGTTAATAATACATCTGCACTTCTGAATCAAATGGTGAGTTTTCTGTCTAAATGAAGGTCAGTGGGACAATAATCAACAAATTGCTAATGGTGACAAATCTGGTCTCTGAAAAACTAGTTCAGACTACTCCACTCTGGCTGAAGAGGACTGGAGAGAAAGAGACTACCCAAACCACAAACAGAAAGAGGCCTGATGGAACACACTCTCCCAGCCATGCAAGAGAGAATATGTGTCTAAAAGACATACCTAGATCATGACTGCTAACCTCAAGAAACATTTTCACTTCAATGCTTTTACCACAAAAAAGAAAACATCTGTGTGCTTTATAAAAAGAAGGAGGATCTCTGGTTAATGTTATTACTGTACCTGTGAAAGAACAGACTTACCTGACATACAGGAAACAAACTCATACCTGTGGACCTAACAGCTCTGTAAGCCAAGGGAAGCACAGTACTAGAGCTTTATCTTAAGAGTACAGATAAGGGAAATCCAGATAAAAAGGGAACAAGTAAAGATCTAAGACCTAAGCAGCATTGCCTCAATAAATATACAAAGCACTCACTTTGCCCTAATACTGTTAGTGCAGATGTCACTGATCAGAACCCATTTGTGTATGTTTTTGTTAAACACACATGCAACTAAAAGCAAACTCCTGTTTGAACAGCAATAAACAGAAATCATATGCCACTCTCACACAATTACCAGCCAGCACAATACACACAGTGACTAGACCAAGCCAGTTTATGAGGCAGGCTGAGGATTTGCTGATGCTTCTCATCGAGTGAGTCTGGCTCAGCATGGGCTGATGGGCTGTAGGTGAGGGATGACTGACTTCCCCAGGTATCAGACAACAGTAATTTTCCTTCAAAGTGCAGCGGGCCACTCACAAAGAAATGGAAGGTGTAGGGCACTTGTAAGCTACCTTTGATCTCTCTCCAGATTTACTATTGCACAGCCTTTTCTGCAGAAGTCAACAAGGAGCCGGATCTGGCATTTCTCTCCCCAGTGATGACTAACCATAGTAGCTGCTTCTTCAGTTCATAGCTCCTGCAGATATTGCAAGACAAGGGACAACTATGTTCTGCAGTCTTCGCCTTCTGCTCAGTGCACACACACCAGTGCTGACCAAAGGACTAGAAGAGAATATGTGTACGTGCTTGTTAGCACATTACCGATTTTCAGCTAAAACTTCTAAAGATAAGTAGAGGTCAAACAAAAACTACCTGGTCACCTGGCAATTAAGCTGTTGCTATAGATACAGGTATTCCTAAGAGTATTTTACTTCGTATATTATTCCAATTCACAGTCAAATCAGTATCTTTTTCGATGTTCCTGCTAGTTTTCCCTTCATTTCAACTTCCTTCTGTCACTTAAAAAAATCTCTTATCTTTGAAGATAAGACCTTCCATACATCTGCAGGAGTTTACCGTTGGCTTCTTTCAGTGTCAAGTACGTATATGTCCCTTTGAGAATGCACATAAGCATACACTTGCACACGCTTCAGACCACTTAAATCTATTTAACCTGTACGTTCTCAGGCAGACAGTGAATTCTATCTGAAGCTGAATTGCTTCCCAGAAGTGCTTGCAAGCTCCTGGCTCCCAGTCTCTGCTGTGGCTCTGTTCTTCAAGGCCTGCTCAACTTTGTTTCCATTCTCTGCGCTCTTTCCAATTTACTCACTACAACCCAACAGCAAGAAAAGGGAGCTTTGGCTCTGATTCAGATGTAGTCCTCTCAGAGCAGGTACACTTAACACAACTGGTAGAAAAGGAAGGATATCATAATACTGCTACTGGCATTATAGTCTATCAGACTATACAGAAAAATCACTGATTATGCAGCCCCCCCTATACTTGATTCTGAAGCTCTCCAAATATGTTTCAAGATGAAATCTTGGCAACGAGCTCCACAAAGCCCAGAAGGCAGCCAATAATTTCATATTCTGCACAGGGGTTGAATAGCGTGAGGTAAGCAAGACCTCAACTCTCAGTATTAAGAAGTGTTGCATTTTACTCAGTGAGACTAGCCCTACAGGATCTCCACACCAGAGAGAACAACCACGAAGGATCACTTAGACTACACAGGCAAGCAACTGCAGCAACTTCCTAATTCTGAGTGCTCTGCATTGCAGTCTTAATGAGGGGAGGAAGTTACTGGGTTTATTTTAATTATCATTTTAGCAAGCTTTTCTCATTGCCAAGGAAATATAGAAATGTAATTAAAGCAGGGATTTCCTACCCTCCAGAAACACATAGGTTCTTATATCACTAGAGTGGCAATCTCAGATACTTACTGGTAAAATGAAAGATGTAGGATTGTTCAACATGGCTAATGAGTTCAGGTTTTCCCCTGGTTAGACAGGGAGTGTGTGTCCAACACAGCTGCAAAGCCTCACTGGCTATTCATAGGGTCATGTAAAGCTCTGACTTACAGAAGCTGTAAAAGGAAACTAGCTGCTTTGCTGTGTAAATCTTTACCATCAAAACGAAGCTTAAATTGACAAGTTCCAGTTGATTTCCCTCCCCAGTCCCATTAATTACAGTCTTTTAATTACTACATGCACGCAAGGGGTGGAAACAACTTAGCTGCTACTCCAAGATTTAATTACCAAGCTCACACCAACAGTGACCCAGCTCAGCCCAGTGCAACAGGAGCTGCTCACTCACACAAAATTCTGTTCACTAACACTGCTAGTCTCCAACACAGCAGCATCCTCCTGCTGCAGTCAACCCAGGAAAGCGAGTGCTAGTGGAAGTGGGGAGAAGATCTCCTATCTGCCTCTTCCCATACAAGCAAGAGGTAAACATGGTTGATCACCCAAACAACAAGAGCACTGTTGATGGCAAGGAAGATCTTTGCAACCTTCTGGATGGGCAATGTCCATATTCTCTCTCTCCCACTTCTCAGATTGTCTCCGTATGACTCCTCCCAAAGGTAGTGTACAATAGTCAAAAGACTCCCAAATGACTCATGTAGGAGCCTGACTTCCAACAACATGTTTTTTCCTTCCTGAAATATACCCATGTCTGGTGTCTAAAGTAGACTTGGGAAAGAACAGCATCACTGATGGCAGCTCAGCACCCTGAAACTGGTTACAGCTGGGAGGCTGGCACACAGGAACTCATGCCATCTCCAGCCCAGCAGCCATTTTGCTATAGGTGATCAGGCCTAGAACCCTGAGATAGAATTAATAGCCCTGGTGGGTCCGGCTGCCTTGACTCAACATACAGCTTATAGAACTGCTGAATTATGGAGGAGGGGGACCAAATCAGTCTGCATGAAACAGCAATGCATCCAAAAACCAGGAACAACTTCATTTTCATCTTTACAGCATGCTCTTGCATACTGTGCAAGACCAGCCAGCTGTAACAACCCCTGAATAAAAGGCAGGGAATATTATGGATTGATAAAGCAAGCAAAACTGCTCAGCCCCTCTGAACAGTGCATCCAGACCAGATGCAGTTCTGTTGAGAAAATAGTACTGTGTAAACCTTTAAAATGAGCTTCAGATAGCAGCTTTACGGTCTCAAATTGCAAAACAATAAGCAGTATGTACAGAAACCACTACAGTTTATCAAGAAGAATATTAAGACCTTCTGGTAGAGGAACTTCAGCAAACATTTAATCAACCTGAATTTATGATCTGATCCTTCAGTTCTCTGCTCCAGAAGTGACTAGCCCTTGGCCTCTTCATACAAGCTGTGCTCATTCCCGAGTATGGCTTTTGGAAAAGACAGAAGGGAACTCAGCTGAGCGACGCCTCAAAACTCTCAGTTGCTGCTTTACTTACCGTTTTTTATTAATTCTTTTTTTTTAAAAAGTAATTAATGTTTGCCTCCTGCATAAGAGAGTAGAATCAGCAATAAAGGCTGCTAAAAGAATAATTCAGGGCTGTGAACAGAGATCAATAAATAAATCGGAGATCTGCTCAGTCATCACCTCCCAGGGCTGAGTAGAATTAAAAACCAATTAAAAATCATGCATCTGTTTCCCAGTCACTCAAATGGGAAGTGAAGGACAATCATAGGTCAAAATTTGTCAAGAGAAAATAGATCTTTCTGGACCACCTTTTATGGCTGATCATATACCAATTAACTCACAAATAAAATAATAAAAAAATCACTATTTTATAAACCATTGGTTCTGGTTTTACAAAACAACAGATGCCTCTCCTCATTGATCATCTCAGCACAGTTAGCATTTGATTCATGAAGCTGTGCCTCAGGTTGCCAAGAACAGAGCTGCTCCTTAATTAATAATAATGAGCACTAGCTCAGGAGCCTCACACTTACCAGAACCCAAAGGAGCACCAGCTAAAGCAGGAATCTCAGTGGGCAGCTGCTATTCAGCCAGAAAACACAAAGAAATTAGTGAGAGACACTGTTTACAAAAGATACATTAATCATCTTTAAATTTCATCCATAACAGCACCAGCATTTTCAAAAACAACACTTTTTGGGGGTTTAGCAAAGCATTTAGTACCACATCTCATGAAACTACCTGAAAATTATTGCACCTATATAAGTTTAACAGCCACAACCTGGTAATAAGCCATCAGACAGTACTGAGCAAGTTCACTGTAGCTGATAAATAAAATGCATTTGTTTTTCTGTGACAGAATCTTGTAGAAAGGAGGAAAAAAACGAGGCCATTACGTGAGCAAACAACAGAAAAACATTTACACAGAAATACAGAGGGAAAGTCCATTGAATGCTCACATTCAAAGGCAGGAATCATTCTGCCTTCTGGTTTAGGACACCCAACGTGGCCTATGTTGCCTACACCAGATCGCTTGTTTGCAGAAGTAAATCCACTAACACGTGGGTCAAATGCTGATGCTGAGTCAGAATTTTGTCTCCAGCTCCATTCCCAGAGATACACCAGCCAGAAGTCTGCCACGGAGTGTGACACGCAGGAGCCTGCTTGGCTCAAAGTGCTAGCACCCAAATGAGGAAAATCAGCATCCGTTGATCAGGGCACTCGTGTTGGTAAGCTCTTCAAGAGTTTGAGATGTCTAATTTAGCTGGTGATGAAATAAATACAAATATTACCTGAGTGATCCGTGCTGTTAGAAGAAAATGGACGCTGAACTGCCTTCCATGGAGCGTTCGAAGCACCGGGAACAAGAAAATGAAAACTACTTTCTTTTTCAGAACTGATTAACTTTTTTTTTTTCTTTTTTTTAATTGCCATTATTTAGAGGATAAAAGCACCGGTCACTCAGAGGTGCCACGAAACCTTTTGTACCTTGCAAACCCCCACACGAATCGCACCCACGTGCAGCAACCCTTTCCATGGGGCGGGTTGTCCTCACCTGGTTCACCACCGGGCGCTTCAGCTGGGCGCTCCAGCTGAGAAGCCTCTCCGCGCAGCCCCGCGCAGCCCCGCGCAGCCTCTC
>VZZY01016674.1:85601-121739 GCA_013400335.1 Eurystomus gularis
CACCAGCGGGATTCCTACCCGTGACCGTTCTCCTCCCAGAAATCTCCCGAGGTGCGGAAACCGGCGGCAGAACGGTGCTGCCGTGACCTCGCTCGGCTGCGCAGTCCCCTCCTGGTCCAACAAGGCCTGGGGTGCTCCGAGGGATCACAGGATTGCCTCAGGCAAAGCCGCAGCCTCTGCAAAGCACCAGCCCACAGAGCACAGAAGAGTCATAGAAGCGTAGACCCCCGGGCTGGGGGAGTGGGTTTCCTCTGATCCCTGGCACTGGTACTGCTGGTCATGTCCAGCATCACAACATTTGTCCGGTCAGTCTCGACAGGTGGTTGTTGCAACCAACAGAAAGCCAAAGCAGGAGCATGCATCCAACCTAAACTTAACAACTGGTCAACAGGCAAATAAAGCCTGCAGGACACTCAACACCTCGGGCAAATGGGTTTCTACATACCTTCCGCCATGGTAGGAAGACACCTTAGCTTTGTGCAGAAAAAAACAGACCTCAAAAAAACAAAACGCAAGGAACATAACAACCAGCAAACCCAAACGTATCTGAATCAATGGTCCATTCTGAGAGACAGTCTATTTGACTTTATCTTTGCCTTTACTTCCCAAAAAAATGAAAAGAAAACACCCCACAGCTCTGCACATGGATGTCAGCAGCTGGGCCAGCCGCTGTTATTCCGGGCTGTGTGTTTCCAGTGGAGCCCACTCAGGCTCCCCACCATGGCAGCAGGCTCAGCTGCAGCTACTCAGGACACAGGCAAGTGCCAAGGGTGTGGTGAGAGATGATGCAAGTTTTAATGGAGCAAACTGAAGAAAACAGGAGTGGGATCCCTACCAAAGCTGCAGCTTTTAAGACACTTAAAGACACTTAAGACACTCAGCTGACTTAAAATGAAGTCAGACAATGTTTGTTTCATTTCTCAACCAAACAACCTCAAGCCCAAAGCTGAGGAGAATGAATTATTCCCATACCTTTGATAGCACAGAGGCTGACAATAGGGCTTTAGACAACAGGGAAACATCTCTGAGGAGCTGATTCAGGACTGGAAAGGCAGAGGTGATTTCCTTAGCTCCACTAGTTAGAGCTTAATTCATTGTCAAATTTGCACTCTGCTGTTTAAAGGCTTGGGTCCTCTGTAGTCATGTGATAAAAAGACAAACTCAGTAATGCCCATGGGTCACTATAGATGAGAGGAACAAGGAAGTATAATCTTACCAATAATCAAATAAATGAGTGCCAAGACCAAGTGTAATCTGGGACTGACAGAAAAACAGGTAAAATGATGTGGAGATCAAAAGCTGGGCGAGTAAATTATCTGCAGATAGCTTTTAAAAAAAAAAAAAAGGAAGGGAAAAGATTCGGGATGCTTTAAGCTACTGTGCTGATACACTTATATAGAATTACAAATAAAAGGAATCCATATGTGTAAACAGGTAGGTGGCCTATGGAAATACATGGCCAGTGAGAGTCTGTGTACGTGTAAGAAAACATCCTAGAGAGGAAAAAAACCAACAAAGGATAAAACAGGTATTGTCATGTCTGCAGAGCTGCAGAATCCTGGCTGTTTCACTGCTCTATTCTCCCAACTTGGACAGGGCAGATCAGGCCCACGGTGAAACTGGAGTTGTCAAAGGAGAAGTGAAAAACGTGGAAATGGCATCAGAATACTTCAGTAGGTAGAACTGACTCTTTTCTTCCAGACTCTGCACCAGCATCACTTAAGAGTTTGCTACAGCTGGCAAGGCAGACAATATTAAAATTAATCTTCCACTGCCCCATTTTCTTTTTGTTAGAAAACAGATACGCATGCATATGCCCACGTTCCAGCTTGGCTAGGTACCTTCTGCACTCCTGTTTCCTTTAGAAGTTCAAAAGGAATTGCCTCTGTGAACTCTGCCTCGTTTGTGATTCATTTTGAAAGGGCAGAAAAGAGAAATAGAGTGAAGCAAGAGGCACACATGCTGGAACATGATGTGGTTAACAGTGCCTAAACTAGCACCAACATGAACTGATTTATTTTGTCAGCTACTGTGCATTGTTATTTAGATGGGGCAGGCATAGTTATCAAGTAGTTGTTCTGCTTTTGGCCTTGAAATTCCTGCAGTCTCAGGCAAGTCTGCACTGTATTCCAGTGCACGACAAACATGCCGATTGCATGGCCTGTCCTTCCTCCAAGAGATTGTACAAGATGCGATGTTACAGCTTTTTCATACACTTCCAGTAATGCAGCTTCCTTCCAGCCTGCACCAGCTACCGGCAAGCCTTTCATAATGGCCTCAGTCAGCACTACCCTGCTGTTCTTCATGCTGAAGTGGTATGTACCAACGATAATTCATATTGTAGTATCTGTGGAACATCAGAGAAAAAAGCATCATTACTTTAGAGAACAAAATAAAAAGACCAAAAAACTCCATCTGCTGGATTCAGGCTGAAAAATAACGAATTATTCTTCAGTAATGGTGCAAAGCATTAGTAACCTGAGAAGATCACACAGATCTAGCAACAGAAACCATGTTTGCTGAGAACCATGTTGTATTTCTATAGGGCTTCCTACTCAAGGTATAAAGCCTTGCTTGCTTACTGTTAAAATTAACATAAATGGTCTTTTAAGAATGATTTGTTTGCTATTGGTTAAAATAAGAATACCAGTTTTTCAGAGAGAACACAGAAAAAATTTTCTGAACAAGCACTAAAAAGCAGATTTTGTATGAGAATGTGGTGACAGGCTAACATGGCCTCAGTTTACTTGAACGTTCAAAGGGAAATTTTCAAACAGTTGCATTTTAAGGGTCATTAAGAATCTTTTAGAGAAAAACCAGTTGAGTCCAAGGTTTCCCGGAGCTACCAGTCAAACAAGCGAGTCACAATGTAAAGCCCTGGGTTTAATATGTCACTAATTTATACCCTGAAAATTTGCTTGCTTGTTGTCCATCCTAATTCAGGCCAGTAACATGTAATTCATAAATTCTTCTAATCTTGATTCACATTCACTCTACTTGTAGAAATGTTATCTTTAAATTAACCTGATCACAACAGGCCTCATGTTTCACAGAAATAAAATCCGAATAATTAAAATTTTGTCCCCGAGTTTGTTCCACATTAAATATTCTCACAGGATTTCTGCGCATTCTCAGTGGTAAGCAAATTAAACCAAGCTCTCCAACATGTTCACAAGTGAAAACCTCCTCCTGCGCAGAATGGAAGGCTGCAGCGGGGCTGCTCCCTGCTCTAACCCCTGCGTGGCAAAGTGCAAATCCTAACAAATCAGAAACAGATTTCTAACAGATTCCTAGCCTTTCAACTGCCGTTAATATAAACGGCATGCAACACAAGTGACAGCTTCCATTGCTAGGGGTCCGAGGAGGATGTGTTATCTACTTCGGAACCTCGGGAGTGAGTAATTTTTAACAGTGTGATGGAAGTATGTTCAAGAAATCAGGCTCTTTTAAAGCACACTGAGAACTGAGGACCCAAACAGCAATAGTGATTTCTTGGGATGTAATACATGCTATATACAGTGTAGTTTATGCACAATTTGACAGGAAAGAAAACACACATACATTCTCCTTCAGTAATTTTCCAGAAGTGACCACCAGCACAGCAAGTAGTTGCGGTACAGTGAAGAGAACGCCTCTTCCTGGGCAGAAAGGATTTCTCTCTGCAGGGTATGTTTGTGCACTGAAAGAGCAGTTGAAGATTTCGACAAGGGCTTGGAGTTACAAATACATTTGTGCATTTAGTCTTTATCTCCCATATCCCTTACGGATTTCCGACCTGAGCAGTCAGTGAGCTGAATGATAAATACAGCCGGCTGAAACAAGACAAGCCTGTCACAGAGACCGAGCAGGGAAAACCACTAAATTATTCCCATTCAAGTTATACATATTCTTCAGCTGAGGTTATCAATACCTGTTTTACTCCCTCCACATCCAAACAGATGACTGCTTCTTTCCACTGAACCATGTTGCTCCTGCTCACTGGAAAGAATAAATCAGAAGTGCTTAGTTTGGGGCTGGCCCATCAGAGCAAACAGGATAGGGTGAGGAGACGAATGGTCTGCATGCTAGCCAAAAAGAGACCTCCCCACCCGTGCCGGGGGAGGCGCTCGGACACACATAGAGATGACAGCCACAGAATGACTGCTGCAGCCGTGCAGGGCTCGGCTGCTTGCCCTGCACTGCCCTCTGCTGCTCACAGCAGCCGCGTCCAGCCTCCCGTCTATTGAAACGCGGTGGAGGAAGGGCAAGAGCAGCGGCTTTTGCTATCGAACAGATGAAAATACGAGTTCTCTGTTAAGCTAACCTGAAGAGAAGAGTAGATGGAAGTATTTTTCCACGGGATTTTTCCCAGATAAAGCATGTCCAGCTTGCTTGCTTTTATCCACCTGCTTTCTGCGTATTCACAATTAAACCAACAACACTTAATTCTCGTCCTGTTCGGTCAGTAGAGCTCCAAGTGCTTTACCGAGAAGTTGCATACTATTAGACCTTGTTATCTACCCCGCAGGCACTGGCCAAAACATGTTTGCTGAGGCCTGTGCAACTGGTGCTCCGTTTAGAGCCATTAGCACAACGTAGAGACACATGCTCTTAGAGCAACAGCTGAAAAGCCCTTCCATAAACATTTATTCAGGAACCATTAGTGTATTTCCAATTTCTTAGTTTGTTCAGTTTATACCCCCTCAAATCTCTTAGTTCTTTTAGACTGTATCCCCTCAAATTTCTTAGTTTGTACCTATACTCGTCACATTCCAGGATAAGACCCTAGAAAACATACATGCAGTATTCTGTGTCAGCAGTGTCAGGGATGTAATACAGCAGCGTGCAAATAACCTCCATGACCCTTTTTCTCCTTTGAAACAAATACATTTTTATGAAATCATACAATATTACATAACAGAATAATAACTGTCAGAGATATTCCCTTGAGAAAGTGAAGGCCCTCAAAGCAGCTCAAAAATAATTGTCATTAGAAGCATATTTTAAAGGAAATACACATCTTGCATGTATAAATACCAACTACAAATACACAATGTTTTTTCAGTACCCTGCGTGTCCCAGAAATGCCACACACAGAGCCTTTCAACTGCCGTTAATATAATGCACACACACAGACCTTAACCAACTCTTTTGAAGTAAGAAATTGAATGCCAGCATAAAACACACAGGAGTATTATTAGCAGAGAGCTTGTGTATCATTAAACTTCCCTGCATGGTAATACCAACATCTACAACAGCTCATAAGCATATGGCTTGAACATCATAGACTTTCTAGAAACGCAAGTTCAGATCCTGGCAGGATCAACTCAGGCTGACAACCTTCTGCTGTGCGTCTTGCAGCAGTAACTGTTGCCCTACTACTGTTTGATACGCTATCTCACAAAAAGGGCTCCCACCTGTAATCAGAGCTTCCAGGTTGCTACTGTAGTAAAAAACATAACACAAGAACAACCCACAGAAATTAGTGGAGAACTTGAGAGGGTTTATAAACCAGGACAGAACTCTGAGAGTTGCCTGGGGTAATGTAACACATAAATTAGTTGCTCAAAGCACTTTGCCAAAGGTGAGTGGAGTACAAAAAAACAGTATCCCACAAACTCACACCTTTCTGTATGAATGCAACGTACGCCTTTGGGATGCTCCAGGAAGATGGGGATGCAGGTTCCTACTACCCCACGATATTGTCAGTGTAGTTGGAGATACATATTCCCATGAGAACTTCCTTAGACAGCTGCAGAGAACTTGTCCACTGTGCTGCATGTATCTCTCAGAGAAACTATCCCCTCCTATTTACACTTAAAGAATTCCTGCAAATAACTGCTGTGGAACCCTAATAAAATGGAAATTTGCTAGATCTGGTAGTAACAATATAGTTCCAATAAGGCCCACCAAACTTACCTTGCAAGGAATTACTTGAAGAATTGCTTTTTATTTTATTGTAAAGATGAGCTTTGTATATAGCTCAGGATTTTGAAGACTCCTAAGCAGGGAAATGCAGGGAGATTAATAAAATATTCAAGCAAATACAGGAAGATTCATTTCCTCAGGGAATTTTTATCATGCTGTCAGCATAGAATCTTGCAAGCTTTGACTTTGCCAACACTGGTATTATTCTCATTTTATGTATGAGGAAACTAAGGCACAGAGATTAAGGGTAGCATCGCATAATTAGTACAGTTTGTCAAACTGTGTAGCAATTAAAATGGAATAAAAGAATTGTGGGAATTGCTGGACATTTATATTACCAAGCACTGAAATCTGTCAGACTAAGGGATTCCTGTCTTTAAAGGCTCATAGGTTTTCAATGCCTACACTTCTAACAGAGCTAAACTGCTGATATTTGCCATCCCTAGACCTAACCACTGTGTGTGAACAACAGCTATTCTATGCTGATTATCAGAAGGAAGTTACGGAATTTTACACTGGCTGATTTTCAAGGACGTCTCTTTCTAACTGTAGCACCCAAGATAATGATGTGTCAGGCAGGTCTCTTCAGAAAAAAAATCTAAACAATTGTTTTCATTGGGGTGGTATTAAGAGAACCACATTCTTACAGAAGCTCCATCGACATTTATATGTATCTAACAAATTGCTGCATTTCTAGGGAATTTTCTGGAAAAAAAAAAACAAACACAAAACAACATAAATCAACAACCCCCCAAACAACCAAACAAAACCCCTAAAACCCACACAAAAAAAGCCCCAAGCAAAGTAACTGTTCGATAGTCCTATCTTCAAAACTGTTTTTAAATGCCTGCCAGTTTGGGCTATTTCAGAGACTTGCATTGTAACAGGCTTTAAAAGCTAACCTCTGTCATGAAACGCTTTCAGCAACTGATTTTCAGAGGCTGTGATGGAGGAAGGCATTTTAAACAGCTCTGAGTTTCCAGATTTTGCTCTGCTCTGGAATAACCAAACTAAAAACCATTCTTCGAATGGTTTCTGGTCTGTTCCATAAGACAATTACTTCTGCATTAGTTTTATACCAAGAACTCCCACTATTTATTCAGTGAGGACTTGAAGCAAGCATGCATAACTACCCCATGTGTCGCGCTACACCTGAGGACTTCTACTGCCTGTGGTTTCACAGGAAACAACTCCTAACAGAAAATCCCCCTCTTACCTTTCAGATGGACTGATTAGCACTAAATACCCGTGTAACTCATTTTTAGAGCTGTCACATTTATGTTCAGTGCCCTCTGCTAAAAGCAAATTCATATTCAAAAACAGCAGCCAATATTCATAACCTAGGGAAAGCAACAACCAAATAAATCTGGCTGATGCTACATATGCTTTCATATTAATGACTCCTGTGGTTCAGCTGCATTCAAAATGCAGCTCAAAATGTGCTTATAAAAATAAACCATTTCTGCTCAAGGAAAGGTGCCAAGGGTGTTGATACTGGGTTGCAAAAGAAGGGGAATGTCAGAAAACTTTCCTCTTCTAACACTTTTTCCTCTTATGTAATATTCAGCCCGATGACAATAAAACAGATCTGCTCCAGTGTCAGGAGACCATTGCTCTCAGTCCAGTTAGCAGAACGTTGCTCATCATAGAATCATAATGGTTGGAAAGGACCACCAGGATCATCAAGTCCCACCTTCATCCTAACATTTCTCTAGCCACTAGACCACAGCCTCAAGTGCTACATATACTCAGTTTTTAAACACCTCCAGGGATGGCGACTCCACCTCCCTGGGCAGCCTGTTCCAGTGCCCAACCACTCTCTCAGTAAAGAATTTCTTCCAATATCTAATCTAAACCTCCCCTGATGCAACTTGAGGCCATTTCCTCTCATTCTGTCATTAGTAATTTGAGAGAGGAGACCAACACCAGCCTCGCTACAACCTCCTTTTAGGTCGTTGTAGAGAGCAATAAGGTCTCCTCTCAGTCTCCTCAGACTAAAGAGCCCCAGAGTTCCCTCAGCAGCTCCTCACAGGACATGCTTTCCAGACCTCTCACCAGCTTCGTTTCCCTTCTCTGGACCCACTCCAGCACTGCCACAAGGCCTTTGGCTCTGGATGAGAGAGGGCATGGAAGGCAGGGAAGCAGTGAATTGCAGCTCTTAGGAGCACTACATAAGCATTGCATCAGCTTTTAACACCTGATGATCCCACTGACAGGATTAGACATCACTGCACACAGTCATGTCCACCCACTTACCTGGCAGAACCAGGCAGGAGGATCCACAACGTGTAGCTACCTCTTCAGGCCTCAGTTGAGACACACCTAAAACATGTGTTTGAACTTGGAAACCCTACGCAGGAGTTCACAGGTTTTGGGGATGGAGGGAAAGTCTTCACAGATCATCTTGAAGCGCAAAATAAAACCTTAGGTTAATGATTACATGTGTCTGCCTGCAGCAGTTTTTAAATGTTCCTACTTCAAACTACAGGATTCTCCCTTTATCAACCCCCAAATTTTGATTGGAATTCCAAACTTTAACTGCCATGTACTGAAACAGGTGAGATGAAATTAGTGGAGCAGATTTCCTTTTCTCTCAAGAATAAACCATTCAAACTATGGGCAAAACGCTGATACACAATCAGGAGCTTTTTACAGCTGTTTACAGGTATGCACACATTTCCTGTGGGGAAATAACCTTCTCAATCTCAAGATATTATTTTTAACTAGTTAATTACCCAAGAACAGTATGAAATACTCTTCTCAGCTGTGCACTATGGGTGAAATAACATACCTTTAAAAACTAGCTGCATCAGTCCTTGTTCATCTGGAAAAAATACAGTAAAATGTTTAGCTTTTCTAAAGCTTTTTTCCTTAATAAAGTCTCATGCTAAAAGCCTGCAAGTCTGTTGGAGAAAGACAAAACACTGTAAGCATAAGTATAATCTCCCCCACCCACAAAATTTCCTATCTACAGTCCCATAATTCTGCACAGTCAGTGACTTAAATGTACAAGTGAACACTCAGGAGAAATAGATACTTATTAGAATTATTACTTTTATTTTATTTCACTAGAGCAACATTGAGGAAAGAATTTTTACATACAGGTTTTTAAATCAACTTTACAAGCAAATTCCAATATACAGTATTTACTCTGGCCTGGGTTAAAAAACAAAAACAACAAAGCAGATAGTAAGGGTACCTCTTGTTTTAGCTCGTATTGAATTTAAGATTTCGCTGACACTGGAGTTATATTGTTTTTATTGTGGTACTTTTACAATTAAATAGGCAGTGAGCAGCTTTACCGCAACAGTAACTGAATTTCCTTGATAGTATAGTTGTAAGATGGACTATACTGAGTTCCACCACCAGGACCATGTATTAAATCCACTCTGCTCAGAAAAAGCCACTATAACGAGATAAGGAATAGCTACAGAAGCCCAATCCACGATTGGATTTCCATTTGTATGGCAAGAAAACGTCCATATTAAGAGGATTATGCGCTGTGCAAAACCAGAAATACTTCCCCCCAACATGCAACCTACCCGAGTATGACACTTTAGAATGTGCATATGATTGTGACATGCAAAGTAAATCACACAAATGGTATTTGATTTTCTAGCATCATTACAACAAACCAGCATTTAGATCAAGGATGAAATGAATTTTACTGACCTACAATGCAGTCTAGTTGCTATGTCTAGTCTCACTGCTATGAGATGTAAAGTTGAGGAACCCACTGTTTTTGGAACTGTACGAAAAATTCAGTGCTGTTTGGGATCTTCAGGGCCTTGGATTATTTTGAGGAAGTCTAGGAGATAATATTGCACTTCTTTTCTCAAACAAAAACACACGCTGGGAACACTATTCTTCAAGGGCTATGCTAGTCCTAGGGAAGTTTTCAAGACATTGGCCGTGATTGGCAGTAGGAAGTGCCAGCTTCAGGGAAGGGGAAGGTATTAATCTGACTGCATCACCACTGTTACAATTCAATAGCTAAAGTCATTGCACAACAAAAACTCAGTACACTGTATGAATACTTTTAAACATGCTAGAGTGCATATTGATTGTGAAAGTGACGTGAAGATACCTTGGAAACAGCAACACTGGCAGGGAAATTAGTTTCAAACAAAAGTTACATGCAGCAGGAGGCATCTAGATTATTTTAGGCACAACTCCAAGCAATAAAGCTCATTTAAAGTGCAATTCTGTTTTTTTCTTTTGTGTTTATTCACTTGTTAAAATGCGTAATTGCCTCTGTACACATACTGAACAGTAGTTTAATAGGTCTGTGAATATTGCACAAAAGAATGAGAAATCAAAAACAAAAATGGCAATAAACCAGTTTTAGAAACCTAAAAAAAACCAACCCTGAAGATATCAAATCCTTTAAATGTATGCATTTAGAATAATCTGCACCAGTACTGATGATGTATCTGCACCTTCCACAAGGTAGATAAATACTGAAAATACTTACTTAATCCCACTTGGCAAGATCTACACAGAGCCCTCTTATCCACCTCCCCCCAAGCCCCGTCCTTCATTGAAGTGAAGCTTCAAACTTCACTACTTCCCCTCCAGCTGCTCATCTACTGACGGGCTTTGCTCGTACTCTGGACTTACTATACATGCAACAGAGCCTTCCCTGGTAAAGTCTGAAGAGCCAAAACATGCAGTTGTCTTTAGAGCGATGCAAGGTTAGCAGCTGAATACAAATACAATTCAGGCTAGCATCTGTCTCATCCTTCATCAAATCCTGCTGTCTCCAGCTCAATGTCTCACTGATCTGTCAGAACAAAACGGGGAAATGCTATAACAGAGAATATAATCTACTTAATCTCCTTCAACACAGAAAAAAAAAAGACCTCCCACAGAATAAATACATTTTTGCTCTTCTGGAAAAAAAATACAAACCACCTTCTTTATGAAAACCCTGACCATCACTTTGCTTTGTTCCTTATTTTTACAGTAAAGGTGCAGACAGACAGATCTATACTTTTAAATGTAAACATAAACATTTTAACATCACTAAATCAGGCTGGTGATACCTCCAGAATAAGAAGCAAAAAGAACTCATGGTGAAGTATCTGTCAATAGCATTAAGTGAAAAATCATCTTTTTACACAAAATCATATACAACAAAAAAATAAAATCAGCTTCTCTTCAAGGAAAGCAAACTTAAAAAATAAACTGAAAAAACACCTTCCATAGAAATTTATATGGACCAGAAAATGAATCAGGAATCTGATCATTCCCTCAGCAGTTTTTAAACTCCTGAGAAAGTTAGCTGCCAGGAGCTAGTTTTGGGGAACATAAAAAGTCAGTTTTCTTTTCTAATTGAAAGTAAATGCTTACACTGAAGGCCCTCTAATTCAATGCTTTTCAAGGAAAGGAAGACTTTTCCTGGAGAATAATTTTTACAGCAATCTTAAATTGTAGTTATTTTGATCCTCCATCAACTGTAACCATTAACCTTACCCTTATTACTTGTTGCTTACATTGTTTTTGCCCCAGTTAACAGGAATTCCTGCAGGTCTCTTATTTCAGACTGATAGAAGCACTTCTGAAATGCAACCTTCCCCCATCCATTTTCCCCCCAAGCTTTTCATTTTTCCACTTCATTGTCAGTTAATTCAGTGTGACAAGTCCAAAAACTTTCTTAGTGAAAAGATGTCTCTTTTCACTGAGAAATTCATATAACATTTTCTTCCTTCTCCCATTCAACTATGGTATCCATCAGGATACCCCTAGTTAATGGGCTTATATTACAGAACTTGATTATTTAACTTACTTATGAAATGCTTATACCTATTCACTTTAATTCTCTCAAAGAAAATATTGTAATATGTCC
Organism: Eurystomus gularis; assembly: GCA_013400335.1. Classification (NCBI taxonomy): domain Eukaryota; kingdom Metazoa; phylum Chordata; class Aves; order Coraciiformes; family Coraciidae; genus Eurystomus; species Eurystomus gularis. The sequence goes on from VZZY01016674.1 coordinate 97,357, forward strand.
TATAGCCAAAGCCTAGAACAAACTATTAGTGTTGAATTTCACTGACATTATATGCTGTTCAGGAACACTTTTAGAGCAAAGTCAATGTAACAGCCTTCTGCTGATTATTTTAAAACCAACTCAAGAACAGAAAAAAAAACCCCGACTGGTAACATCCAAGAGACAGCGATGGCAACAAAGGGAAGAACCGGAGATGGGACACAACATTAAGTTTCTGGAAAGCTCCACTGGATATGCATATATTGAATTCACAGCACATGTGTCATGGTCCCAGCTGCACCATGATGGGCATTTATTTCCAGACCCCTTTCAGAAAAAATACTTCTCCTAGATAGCAGAAAAATTATTTTTTTTTTTTGCTTTATTTCCCCAAAAATCTCCTTCCCAGTTATCATGCACTTCTTTAGAAATTACCAAAAAAAAATTTACAAAAATCCCCCAAACCAAAATACACATCTCCGAAAAACTCTTAAGAGTACCAGCTCCGGATTAGGACATCATAGGATTGCTCCAAGCAAATAAGTGGGGTTAACTCATTTTTAAAAAATAGTTGCTTTTTTTTTTTCATACAAGTTTTAAACTGTAAAATAGTTTCAAATCCTTACACATATGGCAAAGTTTGTGCAAAATTTCAAGTCAGGTACTTCAGAGTCTTTCAATATTAAACAGAAATTAATAAATACAAGTAGTACAATATAAGTTAAAAAAATATTAATTAAAATGCATGTTGTGCAACCTAAACATAGGTGTTATGGACCCCTTAATTCCCAGAGGCTCCCTACTCACCAATTCATAAGAGCCTGCATTGGAAGGTTTTGCACAAGTATTCTTAGCACTGCGTTTTAAGAACCTATCCAGTAACGTGTCTATTCAACATAATAAAAACATACCACAGTATTTAAACAAATGATGATGTTTAAGAGAAGATTCGTTTCACCCTGTGAAATCTGCTTATTGTCTGTGAACAGTGAAAACAAGATAAATAAAGAACAGATCAACTTCAGATTACAGCAAAACAAAACAACACAACCCACCCAACCCATCAGATTAAATAACATTAAATGTCAGTCTTGGGATAACGATAAATACAAGGATTTTTGCATAGGCCTCTGGAACGCAGAGTCAGAATTATGGCCAATAAAACATCTGCTAGCAAGTCTACTTTTCCACCACTCTAACCTAATGAGTACTCAGAACCAAGAAGTTAAACTGAATAGTCGTTTGTCTAATAACTCAAACAGAGGTAAGAAATTATTTCTGCCATCTTGAAATATAGTGCAGCATTCTGGTATTGGTGATCACCACAGACTTCAGTATTTGCTTCATGACTAAGATCACTGGGCAATACAATCTTTAATACAAGAGGAGCTGCACAGCTCATAACGTGAGCCTCAGACGTAACTGGATGGAGTACGCAAACACTAAAGAAAGATGCTATTTTCATTATTCACTCTGGATTTGCAGGCTGTAGATAAAGCAACCTCAAAGGCAGTCAAAGCATAGCAAGTACTTCAACGTATGGCATCATTCGAAGAGATGTAGGTATGCGCTTTCAATGTGTCTTTGGTTTAGGGAGACGGGAATGCCGATTAGAGGGTACACTATCTCCAGAATGCAAACCGGCATTCTGTGTTTGCGTGTTTTCCTTTCTCTGCACCGGTGGCTTTGGGATGTTAGTCTTCAAACAGGTGTTTGGAGGCTCTGGAGGTACTGGTGTGGACTTCTGACTGCTCATTGGCTTAGACTTAACAAAGGACGTAGTTGGTGGGCGAAGTTTAGACACCTTTTGACTCTGTTTACCCTTTAGGTTATCCTGGCCAGATGTTGTCTGCAGCTGAGTTGAGCTACTTGATGGCAGAAGCTCATGTTCCTTGGAAGCAGCAGAATGATTTGCAGATCGTGCAAGAACGGCCATTGTAGGAGGCACTAAAGCATTCGGGGGCTTTGCAATTCTTAAAGTCTTTGGCCGAGAAGCCTGGTTTGTGAATGAGGGTTGAACTTTCACACCTAATTCAGTCTGCACCTCTCCAGCATAAGCTTGTGTAGAGGTCTGAAAACAGGAATGAGATGGCAAAGTACCTTCTGTATTACCAGTCACCTCTCCAGGGTCTTCAGTAATTTTATTTTTCAAGTTTTCCAAATACGATGTATTCTCATCTTTTATGTTTAACTGTATGGTCATTAAAGAGTTTACGTCATTTGGGCTATTTATGAGAGAGACGTTTGCAGCATTTTGATTCTGATGATTACTATTTTCATGCAGACCATGTTTAGGATATTCACTGTGGGCCTCGATATGTGGCATTTTTATTAGTTTTCCCTGGACGAGGTCTGTGGAACTGGGAAGGCTGCTGGAAGGCTGTAGTACTTGAGGCTGTTAAAGAAAAAATAATACAATAATATATTAGGCAAAGAAAACACCAAGTAACATTCCGAACCCAACGTGCGCTGACTGGATGCTTGATAAAGGCTGTATATCTTTTTTTAAAATCAGAACTTTGACTTGGAAAAACAGGATGGTTCATGGGACGTGTACAAATGTGATTTGTAACTCAAGTGAAAAAAAACTATACCAGCACTGAAATACACAACATACAGACAAAAAAGAAACCAATTAGCTTAAAAAAAGAAACATGAAGAAGGCATGGGTGATGGTTTCACCTATATCTGCAGGACCGCATAAGAATGGCACATGAGTACCGATCAATTCTGACTGAAGTGCTTCATAAACAAATGCAATGGCTATCAGACTGTATCCATCTTTTAACTTCTGTTCACTGCATACTTAAGTTTACTTTCCCAAACCTTTTATCTATGTTCTATACTGTGCAGGCAGGAAAAGAGTTTAATGGACCACATGAATTTACAGTGGCTTCCTGAGGTCAGCAAATTTGATGCAGGTATGTTGTCATTAGGCCACTGGCTAGACTTAGGTAACTTATTTTATCTTGAATATACTGCAAATGGGCTGATAAAGAAGTCACCTTCACCAGTGCAGTACAACAGAGTACATGTGAAGCTAGAGAACACATACTACTACACTGATAACCAAGGGATAAAGATAACTTAATGAAGATTTTGCATTTTCTCAGAATATGCAATCTAATCAGGCATGTATCAGACAAAAGAATTGCCGGTACCTCTTCCGGATCATTTCTATTTTCTCTTTGCTCTTCCCTGTAAAAAGACTTTAAAGATTAACGTGTGCATTTGCTTCACAAACACATCTTAGACCTGCAACTTGTAATACTGATCTTGGAAGAAATATTGAAAATTCTGCAATTCATGGCAAAACCCAAACACTATTAAAGCTTAAACGATAGCTTTAGCAAGTTTCAGGTTTGGATTATTTTCTCATTTCTTTATGAAGGAGGAGAACTGAACTACTATGAGCTAGTCTTATCCTTAAACTACTTGAATTCTTACCAACTGATAAATTGCCTGTATATGGTAAAATATACTAGTAAAATATAACCAGCAGAAGCAGCAGCAATGTTTAAGAGATTTGACTAAAAATGTCGCTTTGGTCACACTTAATTATTCACAGCTTCTAAATGAGAAAGCCAGTTATCTGACCGGTCTTTTTACCTCCTCTTAGAATGAACAGGAAGAAAGTAATGATAGCTGTGCAAGCCAAAGTCCTGTTCTGTTTCTAGGACGATAGCACATCTCAGGATTCTTTAATCTTTCCCCTGGCAGGATTACTACTGAAAATCGAATCCTCAGAATTCCTCGTCAAGAAAAAAAAAATAATGATAATGAGAGAAACATCAAGGTTTCTCAATCTAATTTTGATTTACTAGCAGTTTTTCCCTTTTAGAATATATTAGTTCTACCTGTAAGTGAAGGCAACAGGTAAACTGGACCAGTGACATCAGTAAGTGATAGACAGGTAAGTGCAATTACAGTGAGCAGTCTGAAAATAATTGTTTTGCAAAGAGGGAAGAGGAACAAAAACCAAACACCTTCAGAAGGGTGTCAGATGAGTATCAAAACATTCCTTATGTGATCAAAACTAGCTTAACTTTGTGAATCCTTTTTAACCAAGCAATCCTACAGGAAATAGTAAACACAGTAATTCAGTGTATTAAGAGAGGTTACAACTTATAAAAAAAGAATCCTCCAGATATCTTTGTCATTTTTCAGTGTTTATGTAATGGGTCACAGAAGTCATTATCCCTCCAGCTTAGGAGCTGGCAGACAGATGTTAGCCAAAGTGATTTATTGATTTGAGACCTCACCTGAAAAAAACCTGCTAAAAAAGAGTGCAGAAGCCACAGCAACATATTCCCATACGAATACTTCAACCAATAATGTAAATTACCTAATCCTACTTGAAGTTTAAAAAAATTAGTACATTTATAGCAAACAATATTGTGTCAAATTCTAATATGTAAAAATAACTGTCAGAGAACTTTTTCCCCTCACCTAGAAAGGGTTTCTAGCCGCCAATCTTCAAAAACATAGGTGAATATTTCATCTGAGCATTACAAATCCCAACTTGATATCAAATAATCCTAGCTATACTAATCAGCAACGTTAAAAAGTTAAAGAAAATAAATTTGGATGGAAAGTTGAGTTAAACACAACAACATCTGAACCACAGCAAAGCAGCAAGCTTTCAATAATGCTATTTCAAGTTCTTTTGACAAAATCTAGGTAATGTTTGACCTTTTCCATTTGCACAATTTTGCATTTATACATATCAAATAGCCAAATACATGTTTTTCCTCATTATGCTTCATAACATAGAAAGGTCTAAGCAGCTTAATAGCAAAAAAATTAGCAATTCAAAGGTAGAAAACAGCTACATGCTCAGAATTATGAGAACACTATAGCTCTGGTATCATCTTTGTAAGTTGTTTTAAATACTGTACTGTTTTCTAAATTTATATTTCTATGTGGTCGATGACTGTCCAATTATCACAATTACAGAGTTTAACATCTTCAGATTGCTACATGCCTTGGCATTTAAGAAGATACTCAAAGTAGAAAACCACCACCACTTCCAAAGTACTTAAGTAACAGTTTACAAGGTTTCTAATACTGAAAACTGCATTATCTTCGTTCACAGCTAAAATCTCAGCCTTATACATAAGCTTGCCTTTTACTTGGGAAGTCATAGAATCATAGAATGTTTCAGGCTGGAAGGGACCTCTAGAGGTCATCTAGTCCAACCTTCCTACACAAGCTGGGACATCTACCTAGGTCAGGTTACTCAGAGCCTCATCCAGCCTGACCTTGAATGACTCCAGGGATGGGGCCTCCACCACCTCTCTGGGCAGCCTGTTCCAGGGATCTATGACCCTCATGCTAAAGAACTTTTTTCTAATATCCAACCTAAATCTATCTTTTCCTAGCTTAAAACCATTACTCCTTGTCCTATCACTACAAACCCTTGTGAACAGACCTTCCCCTGCCTTCTTGTAGGCCCCTTCAGGTACTGGAAGGTCACTATAAGGTCCCCCCAGAGCCTTCTCTTCTCCAGGCTGAACAGCTCCAACTCCCTCAGCCTGCCCTCATATGAGAGATGCTCCATTCCCCTGATCATTTTGGTGGCTCTCCTCTAGACACGCTCCAATACATCCACATCTTTCTTGTGCAGGGGGCTCCAGAACTGGACGCCCCCAGCATGAATACTAGCCAAAAAACCCCAGCCAGCAGAAGGACTAGTACTTGGTGAATTCCATCACAAGGAGGTGGAATAGAAAGATAAAAAAGAATTCCATCTTCTAGGCAGAGTATTTTATTTCATGGAAGCCTTAAAAAAACCAAACCAGTTTAGCATTTGCATTGCTTTGAGTGAGTGCACTTTTGATTAATATTTCCCGGTGGGGCAGTCTAGCTGGTGTAGACTGTCATGCTAGCCAGACTTCTATTTTTATACCATAAAGAAAACATTCAGGTGGACAAACACCTGCATTCCTTCAGCATGCTACTGAAATGTAAAGTTGGACTCGAAAATATTTAGAGTACAGCTTAACTGAAGAAAATTAGTTCTCCCCAGGTTGAAAGTACTTTACACAAAATGCTTTGTGCACATACTCCTTTTTGCACGAGAAAGGAGCTTCTGTGCTGGCAAGAGCTTCAGAGACTTGCGTATATTGATGCACCAGTCAAAACCACTAAATTACAGTCCCTACTAGTTTAAGGGATTTCTCTTAGTTCTCTTGAGCAAAACTGGCTATTACATCATCCAGAGAAAAATGACAACATATCCAAGAAAAGGATTAGCATTACTACACAGTTATTGAAGCACTGAGGTTGTATCAGCTTTGTGTTGGAAAACTGTGACAAGTATCTTATATCAGTAAAGAAGTTAAATCAATGTGGTCGTGACAGGGATGTTGCAATATCACTACTTTAAAAGTCCCTTCTGTTTTGCTTTTGTTATTCTCTATCTCTAACCTCAATCCTCATCTCGATTCCCTATATAATACCTCTGTCAAATAAAATAAAGGCATTTTCTCCCTGCACTATTTTGAGGAACAAGGGAAGTGAAGCAATGACAAGTCTGAGCACTGCATGCACATCTCCGATAGACATGCATCATGCATAGGGGGAAAAACCAAAACCAAAACCAAAACCACAACAGTGAAAATGCATGAGGAGATGGGAAGAAATCTGAAGTTGTACTGTACCACGCTTTATCACAGAAGTAATGGACTAACTTCTCAACTCCTTGCCAATGGCATAATGGGAAAGCAGAGACAAGAAAAAGACAAGGACAATGATGTCAGAGGACCAAGACAAAACAACGAGCAATTGCCATGAGAGAACTGCAACTTTTCACCATTTAAATTGCAATTACCGTGTCCCTCATTGGTTTTTAATCAAAATTCCAGAAAAAAGGTAGCAATAGTGTTTAAGTAATGCAGTACAAATAATATTTATAGCAAGACCTGCACAGAATGAATACCTTGGCTCCTTTAACACAGTTAATCTCTTACATTTCAAATACTGTTCAAATACTGTTTAGAGCTGTAACTAGAAATTGTGCGTATGACGACAACTGTATACATCAAAAATATTTGCATCCATGCGTGCGTTAAGATACTGACCAATGAACAACAATGTCACACAATCCGCTGCATTACCCATTTTAACCATGTTGACCATGTTTAATATCTCATGAGCTTGAAGAGACTCCAAACTATCATGGTTTCTTTTTGGAGGCGGGGTGGGTAGGAAGGGACACAAACCCCGCTACATAAGTTTTTCATTTTCTGATCGCTGCTCTGACACCCCTTATCTCACTGCCCTGGCACAGGATAAGCTGGCATTCCACAGGCCTTCAGTTGAAGACAGCCTTGCTGAAAGGCTACACTGGAAAGGTCTCATTTTCGACCTCTGGAAAACACCGAGTTTTCACACCTTAAGTCTACAGCATTTGCCAATACCTTCATTCTGGATTTTTTTTTCTTCTCCCTTTTAGGTCACTGTATTATACCCATATTTCAACATCATAAAATAGGATTCCACAAATCGGATTACGACTTCAAATAACGATACGAAGCAACCCGACCATTCAGCACAGGGTGAGAGTAGTAAAATAATTGGTAATATGGCATAGCATTATTTTTTCTGCATAATTTAGAAACCCCAACTTAAAGAAAAATACTGCCTTTCTCAAAGAAAAATTACTGAAAGTATTCTGTAACTACATCAAGGCAGGCATTTCATCCATAAATACAGAAATAGGTGCAACAGAAAAATATGGTCAGTTTTGTTTGCAAATACATAGTCAAGTACAAGAGCCATTTCTCTTGTAGCACAATCTGCCACTACCCAACTTGGGAGAAGGGAGTTTTTCTTAAAAGACATTTCTTCCTATAGCTGAACACTCACTTCTCAGAGAGAAAATAATTACATATAAAGGACAGTAGTGTAATGACTCCAGGACATTTTTTTACATTTGTCACTCTCTTAACACGTCAAAGAACTTCCATAATAATATTCTGAAGCAACTTTATGCTGCTAGCACCAACACTTTGTACATCCTACAGCGAGCCTGGAAAGGTCAATAAAGGTTTGAAAACATTTCGCGTTGTTAAACGATGTCCCTTTGCTAGAAAAACATGTATGAAAAAGCAAATCCTGGACCTGATTGGTAGTCAATGTGCATACAGCTGTTTTCTTGCTGGTGACAAAAAGGTACGTGTCACCTGCTAGAACTGCTTACCTTACCTTTGTCTGTAATGCTTACATATAAAAAGTCTAACTACTGTTTCCCTGCAGTGCGCAGGAAGCAGAGATGTGAACAACCGCAATGCCCGAATAACAAAACAGCTTTAATCAGTGTTTTGGCGTGGAGAAGCACTTGGGCCTAGGGGTCCAGAGAAAGTGGTATAATATTCTTGTATTACAAAAAGAGTTCATAATTGGTTCATTGACAATTCTAAATGCTTTATCTCTAGAGCTGCACCCCTAAAGCTCCAGATTATGAATGCTATAGTTACAGGAATTTAAAAAAAAAACCACATGCTTTTGCTCATAAAATGACAAAAATCCATGTACTACTATGAAAGTGCTGATGAAATACAAAATAAAGCTAATAAACATGAACATATTAAAAATTAATTTTCATTATAAGTGCATAACATACATCCAGTTCTAGTGTGTTAACAAAATGCAGTGATATGGTAAGTTCACGGGGCAAGTTAAACAGTAGGTATGCTAACATTGTGACTGGTGCTAACAGAAGAACCGTAAACTTATGATAGTATTGTAATATTACGTAGCAGGGATATATTACCTGTCCTGCACAGCAGCAGTAAAATTATATCACAGTATATAAACAACTAAGTATGAATAGCTTATAGATTTATATCCTCATCATCTACAGTGCTCATAAGTGATCTATGTATCCATCAGCTATCAACAACATGGTGAAGAAATCTGCAGTATTCACAAGCACAGATGATATTTTAGGTTCAGGATCCTGCAGTTAGAGAAGAAATGCTTGAATTCCAAGATCTCCAGAGAGAAAACATAGCCAAAGAAAACCTAAGACTACTTCATGTTCCTACCACCTTCTCCATATTATTGCAAAAGAACACTAACATTGACTTTAAGGCTGTTTTCCTGTTCTCAGTGGTGATACTCGGCTCACCACTTGCCTCAAAACCCATATGTAGCATTCTGTACTAGCTCAAAAACCAGCAGACCTAAAAAGCACTGAACTAAGGGAAGAAGTAATGTGGGGAAAGAAGCACGCTAGTGATACTTTCAGTAAAGTTCTACTTCACGGGCCTCTTCACACAGCAATCAATCATTGATCTTTGCAAGAATGTCAGTAAAAATGTCCAAGAAATTTCCTAATTTATATTCTACTTTTATTCTCAGTATTTATCTTTGGATCAACCCTGATCTTTTTAAACTCAGGCTCTCTGCTGACAGGACAGCAAAATAGCAAGGCTGTGCTACTGCTGGTCCTCTACCCAGAAACAGAAGACATGATGATCAGCTTTAGAGGTTCTATGGTCATAAACACACACACACACACAGAGAATCCTAGATCAAGCACCACAGGAAAATGAAGCACATCCCTCCATTGCATAGAGAAAAGCCTATGAAACAGGCTGTGCATTCCTGATGAGTTGTTTAAATTAACATTGTCACAGAAATGTCAAGAGAGTATTTGAAACAATTCACAAAATACTTCATATATTTTTTCTTGCAACTGAAATAAATTAGGATTATTGCTATCTGAAATATACGTAAGCTTAGTTTTCCAAGGTGCTGCTTACTCTTCAGATCTCCGTTGGCCCTGGAAATCTTACTTTGTTTCCATAATTTTACTCTTTCCTTTATTTCTTGTCCAAATACACTCTTGGGATTTGCTAGGCAGTCAAACACTGTAATTTTCAAATTACAGTACATTTTAAAAATATAACTTTAGCTTTATGAACTAGTTATATTTCTCTGAACAATTACCTGTTTATAATGCAATACCAAAGCACAAAATAAGACTTACCATTTCTCTATGTCTATGTAAGCATACAGTTTTAAAATCAGCAATTGTCTTTTGTTTTGCAGATCCAAGCCAAGAGAACAAATGCATCTTATATCAGCCCACATTGTAGCTAGCACATAAGGAATGTTAATAAATCATGCAAGTTTCGCAACAGCCACTTCAATGTATTAGAAGCCTTTTTACAACAAATACCAAAAGGAAAAAAAAAAAAATTAGTTTCCGGGAAGCCATTCTGAAAAGTTAAGGAAACTTCTCGTGAGAGGCAATGAAAAGGACACTCTCACCAACATTTTTATGTACATCCAGAACATATTTATGTAAATACAACCACATATGCACACGTGCAGACTTATGAGCAAACAGAAGACATACACAAACAGGATAGTATATTACAGCCATGAAAAAGAAAGGGAAAATGCAGCAAGCAAGATTTATGTTAAGACAAGACTGGAAACAAGGGCCTACTCAGGTTTGCCTGAAGAACTGCTGAAGTAAATCAGCATTTAATAACTGTTACAAAGTTGTAGCTGCTTATACGCTGGCTGAAGGAAGCATTTTGGTTAGCCACAGGCTATTGGGTATGCCTGTAAATCTGCCTGAGAGAGGAGGATACTACAAGATGAACAGTGCGTGCAAAGGGGAAGCTTCTACTGGAACATGGTGAGGGAGATGAGTGAGAGGTACAGACTCACTCTGTCTGCGGTGCGGTGGAACAGTCCGAGGGATGCCCTGGAATGAGCCCTGCCAGGGAGAGAAGGAGGGAGCAGAATACCCACCCTGTGCAGAAAGAGAGAGGGGGAGAAGTATAATAAAAAAAGAGAACAGGGAAAAACAAGACACCAAAAAGCCACACCATTCTTTTTCCCCCAGAAAAGTATCATCATATTTTCCAGTTGTACTTTGTAAACGCGAGTGCTACAAGCTACTAAAGCCCAGAGGAAAAAGGACACTATGATGCCCGAAACTAGTGAGAAATCTTTAAAAATACCGCCATCTTTATTCACTATATATGCACACGTTTCTGTGACAGATGTTTTTAAGGGAAAAGTATTTGCACTGAGCATTTCACAATAAAAGTGTGTGGTAAAAATTGTAGTTTTATAGCTTTCAAAAATGTTCTAAAAATGCCTCACCAAGCAGTAAGTTGCTTAGTATTAATTTGCTGGAAAACCAGTCAGCTTCAGTTTACAACAAGATTTTTAATGCATAAAAGCAAAATTTTCTAGCAAATCCTGGTGCTTTGGAGTCCACTTCATTCATATTTTGACAGCATTATTGAACGTGAAAGAGGAGAGGTGACATGTAACTGTTTTCCTTGCACTTTGCTCTTGGACCTTGAGTCTTCCACCACAGTATCACGGAACTGTGCATGACCATGCCATGCAGGGTTTCCCTGTCAGGTGTTTCACATCACCACAGAAGTGACACATTGTGGCTGCTGCATTCTCAAACAAGAAAAAGTAATTTCCTGCTGTCTGTCATCTTCTCCATACCCTTACCTTTAAAAGAAGCCTATCCAAGCTGGAACTGCCCTCTTAAATTACATAATTTTGATTTCCTATTTCAGCACGACACGCTTAAGCCTGTACAACCCCTTCATTGATTAGCAGCTGAAAACTGGTTTTATGAGTTCTGGAATATTGTCCTAGCAATAACAACTGCCGTTGCCTCCTGGCTACCAGTAACCAGCAGATATCAACAGCAACCAGCTGGAGCCACTCTTTCAGACAGCAGGCATGAGAGATCTGAATGAACAGCTGTATCAAAGAGAACAGGAACACAGTTTGCCACTCTTCTCTAGTTTCTCTGCTGGCATATTTGCTGCAGATCATACTGCCAGGGCTGGACAAACCATAAAGTCTTTTTATTTCCATGCAAGTGTTAAGCACCACATTATTTCTATAAATACTCTGCTTTTATTTATCCTAGAAGAATTTTATACACTTCCCTGACCTTCCAGTTATCTTAGTCTAGCTAGATTTTTATCCACCATTATTCCAAATTTCAGTACTGCTAAGATGTAACTTCATAAGATACATTTAAACTTCTTAGAATGTGCTGGCTAGAACACTTTTAAACAAGAAATAAAGAATAAAATTTGACAAGACTTCCTTATTCTTCTTCAGAAGCTGAGATAAAACAATTATGGGAACAAAATGGAAGAAAAAACTGAAGCAAGTTCTTTAATTTGATAATCTCTAGACAGAGATACTGTTTTCTTACAGTCCTCCATCGGTAGCCGTTAACATCAACACAATTTTTAGACTGCTACATAAAAGAAAACAGTACTTGCTCCAGTCAAACAATGTAACAAAAAAAAATATATATGTTGCATCAGCACAAATATTCCTGGAAACAAGGTTAATCAATCAATGATTGGTAAGATATTAACAAAAGCTTTGTATTTTCACAGCACTGTACAAAAGAAAACTTCATTCTTCAGGCTTGTTCACACTTCATCCTAAATTGTGTCCGAGTGATGGAACAACAACAAGAATTCTTTCCATTCTCTAAAGACAACTGAGTCTCTAGGTAGTAAAAAGCACAGTATCATCAGGCATAGACCTCATCTTATACAGGCTTGAGTTGGAAATGGGCTTTTTCCAGACTTCTTTGAAACACTGCATGTATTAAGGGAGGTGAACATTTTATATCCTCTCCCTTTCTCCCTCTAAAATAATAGATTAAGAGAAGTACAAGCCAGCTGAGCTACATAACAGTTATTATACTATTGTAAAAGCAAAGAAATACTTAGATGATTTAATACATTCCAGTAATTTTTAAGCACCCCCATTAGCACTTCAAAGCACAGCATTACATACAGTCTTCTCAAAGATTCTACATGGCATTTAATTATTACTTGGACTGGAGAAGTAAATGAAGAAAGCACAAGTAGCTCGCTTTAGTGTTTTGTCAGCTAAACTGAGCTGCTCTCCAGGCATGGTTCAGTCCCCTTCTCCTGAATGCTGGAGAACTTTCTACAACTTGAGAAGCAGAAGCAGCAGCTCTTCCTCTGGCACCAGTCTGGAGCATTTATACTGCTCCACATAGGCAAATGTCAAATAAGTGCCAGATTTATTATTTGTAAAAAAAAAATAACAAGCATTGTTTAATGGTACATCAAATAAGGCAATTAAAATCAATATCAGTTGAACCAAGTAAGGACCAGGATATACAGCACTGGGAATTTAAGATGTGTGTTATGACTTACACTGATTCTACTAATGATAAAGGTTGTAGAGATCCCATATACATAGCACATCGCATTAAGAGAAGCATCTGCAAATAAGCCTGGCTTATGAAACATGACTTTTCATACTATTTTGCAAAACTTAGCAAATTTACAAAGCTTTCTGTTTTAAGCAACAGCTCACATCCATCCTCTTCTATTAGTCAAATGTGTGCTGAGGTTCCCAAGAAATACAAAGATCAGGAAAAAAGAAACACACACTAATAAGCACATCTTCTCAGATTATTACACATAAGCAAAATACAGAGAAAATGTGGCACTTTTCTACTAATATAGGGAAAAAGAAAAACCTGAATATCACCACTTACATTTTATTATTAAAAAAATATAAAAAAAAACTTGTAAGCAAGCAATGTTAGAATTGAAACATGAGAACATGACTTACCTCAGCTTCCATAAAAACACCCAAAGACATTTGATGGGATTCTTCCAGGTTCTGAAGCCTAGTGTGGTGCAAGTCTTTCCACTTGCCCAGAAGTCAGAACACTTCCTCCCCCCAGCTGTTACGTGCATCCAGTCACTAAACTTAAACCCAATCCCTCTCATTTCCCAGATACTGGAATTGTGAAATAGCAAACGCATCCCAAAAGAGAAGTGATTCAGAATAAAGCAGCCAACGAACCAGAAAGAAAACAATGACCGTTCTTCAGAGACACTAATTGTATAATTGCTGCCAAATGCTTTATTAAGTTTTGACCCTAACTGCACTGGAAAATCAGTTTGTTTTTTTTTTTAAATGAAGGCTACTATGAAGATATTAAGGCCACAGTTTTCTATTGCTATGAAGAGACCTCAACCTCAGAATGAGTAATCACATGAACAAAAGCAATTGGTTCTGCCACAAAAGGACGAGAAAAATATTTCTAAGCTATTGCTGCACAGTAATTTTAGGCCAACAGCCAAATATTCTGGCTCTTTTCCCAAGGGTACACCAATATCCAAAACTGCTACTGCTTTAAAAAGTCTCTTCTGCTGCAGAAACAAATACAGTAAAGATCCATTTTTTTCCATACAGCTGGATCCTTTCAGCACTTTCAAGAGGAGATGATTTTTGCTGTGCCTTGCCTAGCATTGCCAGTTGTCACTCATGAACTCAAGAGCTCCACATCAGGAACAAACCTATGACAACATACTTGAAGTATCAGGGCAAACAGTTTTTGCAGGTTTTCTCTTGCCAGCCTAGCACCCAGAAAGAGATCATGAATGGGCAGCTCTGACATGCAATAGTCTTCCTGAAAGTATTCAGGTGAAAAGAAAAAACAAACCAAAAAGCAACCAGAACCCAGTAGTGTGCTGGTTTATACTAAACTAACAAGAATTGCCTGTGAAAGGTTTAAAAGACCTTTCTTCTGTGTATGCACCTAACGTGTTATGCACTGTCATGGTAACAGCACAAGAAACAGATGCATGACATAGCTATCTCGTCCAGTTATGGTTGTGTCTCACCAAGAATGTATGCCATAATGAATCAGCAAGCAAACAGCAGAGTACTGGTCAACAAGAGAAACCTAGGCTGGATGTAAACATGAACACTAATATAGTGACTAGGCTTCACAGCCTGGAAGGCGAGATTCACAGTTACAAAGTCAAAGCATGTAGGAAGTTTAGGGCTAAGGCAGAAGGAGATACTAACAAAGAAAAGACAGGAGTACACAAAGACAGACAAAGTATTGCAAAGGTTCATCAAAACAACTGACATGAAAGGCTTTGGAATGACGAACTGGAACAATACTCAAACGGAAGCTAAGCAATCTCTCAGTGTAGAATTAGAAAAGAGATGCAGCAAAGAACAAGGACATGAATGCTCCCATGCAAAATGAAGTTTTTTGTTGTCATTTTTACTGAGGCAAGAATTAACTGCCATATATATTTAGGAAGCAAAGGTTATTCTCATCACTGTGTACTGCTCTGACACCAAGGAGAAAAATCAGCTTTTACAGTACTCTATCTACTGTTGCAGGGGATGGGAGAGCACCCATGGGCCAGGAGAAGTTATATTATGTTAAGGAACTGGACCTCAGGGGTCAGAATCTTTTATAGTCATCTTCAAACTAATTCAGGACTTTGTAGTTTGCTTACTTGTCTTTTACTTCCCAGCATCTGTAAACAGCCTTTCCAGTTTGGGAAGCCAGATCATTTGTCAACAAACTTGACATCCGACCCCTTTACCCTCAAAATCTCACAAATAATAACAATATTTAGTGTTACAGAAACAATGCTGTAAAGCCTGCAAAACAATTGTGGCAATGGATGCTAATGTTTTTCCTTTTTGTAAGCTTTGTCCATCAACATTTCTTCAGGTAATTTCATGTTCAAAACCTTCCAGGTTTTGTTTTTTTTTCTTCTATGGTAGTTAAATGATAAGATATAAATAAACTAGAAGTGAATTCCATGGAAGAAATCTGTAAGAAATCATTCTAGAGCCATCATGGTCTACCCTGTCAGGGAATACTTGTACCAGCATTTATCCCAAGAATGGCTAATCACAAATAATGTTTTCCTCTACATTTTCACTGCCTGTACGAGCAGTCAAATTACAGAAGTTTAGAGTATACTGTCAGGACACTGCTTCCAACAAATACCATGTAACAGACTGTAGCTAGGCAACAGGTAGCTCCTGTTCTTAACAGGACCAATTCTAAAAAGATTTATTTTCAGCCACTAGATTTTATTACATGAGTAATACATTCCAAGGATTAACCTAAGTTACATAGCTTCCATTTATGTACAGATTTACCTTTAAATCGGAAAAAAATCTAAAAGCCCCTTCAAAAACTGTGGTCCCTGAAGAGCACAACCCCAAACAAGTTTATAATCCATCAGGATGGGACATTTTCTAGAAATACATGGTAACAAAGAAATAAACAGATAAGAACATTACTTTTAAAAAAGAATATTTAACGATATTCACCTCTTGTCTATTTACTGGGAGAACCAGGACATGATGTATGAAGTATTATCTATTTCAAATGAACAGCAGAATTGCAAGAAATGGCTGCAATTCACATTGTCTTACATTCCTAACTGAAATCTTTCAAGAGCTGATTTCCACTCTCAATGTTTCCTGGTTTATTCTAGAATCTATTCTTTTGAAACACTACATTAACAAAGTTTGTTAAGCACATTTCTGGAAGCATTTAAAGCATTTCTTGAAACAGTAAATTACTGTGTTTTCCCAAACTGTTATTTATGCTTCAGCAATCAACATATAGTATCAGTTCTGCCAGAATTGGCAAACTGTCAGAATAATCTTGATAGTTATAATAAATGAACTGAAGTAACGTCCTGATATTCACCATCAGTTAAAGTGACTGGCAGGTTAACTCTTACAGGAAAAAAATGAAATAGCTAAATATTCATTAACTTCAATAACTATTACCAAGCCTGAAGAAAAAAGCTTATATGCCTTGAAGAAGCTATTCTCTCACTGCCAAGACCTCAACTGTAATTGGGTTTCAAAGAATTGTAGTATATATAAAAACTTCCTAATTTCATAAACATTTAACTACATTTCATGATTCATACCATGTTTAGGTCCAATAAACCTGATTTCTCCCAGCCTGCACACTCAGCTCAAGACCATTAAGCTGAACGGGAATTTTAATAAAAGCAAAAGCATTATTTAAGACTTCCTTGTTTGTAGTGAAAATACATTTTTATTTGGGTGTCTCCTCCTGTTTCCATTTATCGGACTCCTACCTTGAGAAAACAGACCCAAGTATCTCTCTTTTCCATTTCAAGTGACATTTTATGTCATTGGTTTCCAGATCAATAATGATTTCATGCCGAGTGGTTGGGTTGTTGTTTTGTTTTTGGTTTTTTTACATTTATACTACCTTTAAGCCATGCAAGAAAGCATATAAATGCATGTTAGCAGCAGAACTATTAAACTAGGAAGTTCAGGTCTGGTCATTAAAACTGAAACTTGCTACAACATCCTCCTTTAAGAAATCCCATATTTAGGAGCTCCTATCAATTTCTGTTTGCTTACAGAAAGCCTATAACTTATAAATATGCAAAAGAGAAGACATTAAAAGAAAAAAGCCACACATTCTGCCCAAAAGTTTTCAGCTATCGTGTACAAATAAAAGCTCCAGAAAAGCAGTATATTATGAAAGTTTGTCAATTCTTCATGAATTTTCCCAATTTCTTTATAAATTTTCATGAGAAACTTCAAAATAAATACTGAGATGTTTATTACGTACATCTAATGATCATATGTCTACATACATGCATGTGTATCATACATGTACATATATGTATATGTATATCCACAGACACACCCAACCATGAATACAGCACAGGTTTTTTAAAAAAAGCTACTCTTCCTTAACCCACAAACCTCTTCACAACAAAACAGTGCCTTTTTGAACAAAACTACTGAATTCCTTAAAAGAAATATACTGACCAACCTGACCAGAACAAGACAATTGGGTTAAATGACTTCTTTTACCTCAGATATCAACTCACATTCCCCATCTTCTCCAATATCTTTGTCTTATCGATTAACTCCACAGGTTGCTCAAACTAAAGCTTCTACAGTTAACAACTAACTTTCAATGGTTAATCTGTTTCAGAATTTAGGTGGAAAATGAAATAGGAAAACAAAGGAACATGGAAACAACAATAGCGGCTAATCTAGTAATTCTATCAACACAGAAGAATATCAGATGAACCTCACATATATGAAATTAAAGCTTGGGGAAAAGAAACAATACAAGAGCTAAAAAGTACCAAAGTAACAGGAAAAGAGGAAGAAATGGGATAAAGACATGATATACAGATTCCAGAACACAGGTGTCAAAGCAAACATAAGGCTTACATCAAGTAACTCAAGGCTGGGTAAAGCCAAGAAACAAAACATCTAACCCACTGTTAACCTTTTAAAGAGATCTGATGATTCTCTAGCTAAAGTGGTACCTTCGAGATCCAAAGACTATTTTCTGGTGACTGATGAAAGCCTTGTTTATAATTTAAAGTCAGTTGCTTATTATTAAATATAAAACATGTTGTCCCTCACCCATCTGAAGTAGTCTATTAGTGCTTCATGAAGAATGTAAGGTTTATATAATGGAAGAAAATGCAAATGTGATCCATGCAACAATACATGGGAATGAAGATGTCCTTTGTCAAAGTGATTTTCACCCAATAATTTTTTGAATGAGTCAAGTTACTCAAATGATTAAAATAAAAATAAGAAAAATTCTTAAAATATTAACTTTTGATTTTACATTTATGGATTGAAACTTAGAATACAATGTTGCTTTTCCTCAACAAACGTGAGAACATCAATAATGAAACTTTAACCAGGAAAAAAGCCAAATACATGTACCTTTAAAGTCAGGACATACGAAAATCTTATGTACGATTAGATATACAGCTTGGACTGACTGTAACTGAAATACTGGAAACGGTGATTATTTTAAGTGGAGATGTCTACATTACAATTATTTTAGAAGAACTGTTTGTAATAAATGTTTAAATAAATGGGTTGCAAAAGAATGCAAAGTGATGCACAGCAGGAAGGACACCACTCGCACATACAGCACGCAATCTCTTAAACAAGGTCAGCTTGAGTGACAGCAGAAGTAATAGAACTGGGGAATGAAACACAAAGTCATAACTGAGAAGCAATGGCACGTTTTACTCACAGAACTCCTCCTCCAGGAGGTTTGCGTAAATTTATCAGCATACGTGCAGGTTGCTCCTGTAGGTTTTTTACTTTCTTTCTGGCATTTACATCTAGTGGCCTTAATCACCCCAAAAAATAGAAAAAGAAAGGAGAATTTGTTAGAAATAACTAACTATGCTTCTTGAAAAGCACAGTCAAGGCCCAGCGTTCACATGTCAAGTGTTACTTGACAGTATAGTGCAATGCAATTAAACCGTAGAAAGCAGCATTTAGTGTTGCACATCTGCTTCTTTTCCCAAAATACATTTAGAAATAAACTAGAATAAACGCTGACTTTTGGAAAGGGTTTTTTATTCACTTAAGTTTCTGAAGCACCACATTCTTTAAGTCACCTTTCAATAATTGCAAATAAAAGCTTTACCCATCTTTACAGCAGAGTTCCTTAGCTGCAACGAAGTTTTAAGTTACTAGAGTAATTAGGTATATGACCTATCAGGCAAGGAGATATTTCCCCAAAGAAATCTTTGAAGGCTGATGATAAGATTTAAGACTAAGCATACTGGGAAAAAAAAGAAGAAAAAAACCCAACGCACTCACTGTAAAATACTAATAGACAAGCCTATTTGTTTTGGTATGTGGTTTCCTGGAATTCTGTTGAAGCAGCAGAGTAGAAAGCCAAATCTTAACCTGTCACTTGTTTGAGAGGGAACAATGACATGCTAGACAGGTTGAAGACCACAGCTCAGTTTCAGTGCACATATGTACAAAAGTACATACTAAACATTACCTTAGAGACTACAGCCACACAAGACTGTCTGTCTTACATATTTTATGACAAATAAATATGGTGTGCACCTCTTGGCATCTCATCTACCCTACTTTTAAGACCTTGCTGTGGCTTGAAAACGTGGGGCTATTTTACAAGAACTGTCACAGCAGGTGATTTTACCAAAACCAAATGCAGAGAAACACATGGCAAAACCCAAAGTTAACTTAGAACACAAGTGAAAAGCAAAAAGGTGTACGTTACTTTTGCTTGAGGACTTGTGTCCAGCTGAACCCAGTTTATGATGAAGTGCCCCCATAACTTATTTGGCCAATTCAATCTTACTATTCAACATGGGAGGTTTTTTTGTGGTTTGTTTTTTTCTGTTCTGTTTTTAAAGAATCAACTTTGAATACTATCTTGCTTGGCTTTAAGTTCTATGGTGGAATTCTTTATTCAACTAATTGACAGTAGGGTAAAAGAGAGGATGAAAAAAACCCCCCAAAACCCCTTTAAGTAGAATAATAGGCCCAATATTTGTTAATTTTTAAAAATATTTCAAGCATGAAGTGTCTCATCTTTCTCACTTATTTCTGAACAGCTTCTAGAATTTTATGTTCAAAGTGTTTGTTTTGGAAATGAAATATATTTAACAGTTGTATAAATTTCCTTGCTAAGTGCCACACTGAAATCACGACTGGCCCACAGAATTAGATATTCCACATGCACAGATGCAAACACACTCACAGACCCATGAGTCAGGTGGCTCTGAACAGAACCCAAATCTACCTTTGTTATAATGAAAGTGTAGGTAAAGTTAGATATCTATCCCTCTTAAAGCCTTCATAAGAATTACCCACTGAAGTTACACTCTGCAGTGCACATGCGGGATTTTGTTAAACATTTAGCATTATACTTACAAGCTGATGCTCTAACTGGTTGATCGTTTCATCCTTTTTCTTCAGTTCATCTTTAAGTTGCCTGATCTCATTCAGCAGATCATCCATCTGCAATAGAAGAGTGGACATTACATTGTCTTCTGTAAGGGCTACACAATTGAAATCAACACCTCTGTAGGACATATGTCAGATGTTCACTGAGGACTGGCAGTGACATTAGCACATGCTTTCCTCCTTTTATTCGCATGGTGAGATAGGCTGTAGGTGTACAACCTAAAGAGTGAAGCAACTTGACTAGAAGTCTCTTTAAGAGGCCAAGTTGAGCTGACAAGTGTTCAGAGAATGTAAGTTAACCAGCTGCATTTTTGACATAGTAATTCATCTGTTGTACAAGCAACTGACATCATGTAGATGAAAATCCTTAACCATTGGACACTACCTATACTCCTCTCTGACATCAAAAAATACTGAAGCTTAAAGGTTAAGTGAACTGCTATTTAAAAATCATTAATATAAAATAAGAGAAACAAGAAAATTTAGAAACAAGCAAATGCCAGTTAAATGTAGCATTTTTTGTTGTTGTTAAGAAGTTAAAAAAAAAGCTTTTTCCTCTAGGAATTAAGACTAAGACTCTTAAGATTTTGAAGGAGTTGAATGGAGGAGGACAAGCACAACAAATATATCAGGCAATAATTAAAGAGAAAAGGTGGCCTAAATGTTAACACTGTAGAAACCAGAGTTGCTAAAGGATGATGCGTATGAATCTACAGCTTTGGCAAACCTCTTAAACCCTGAACCAGGATATGGACAGACAACCTTAAAACAGGAATAAGATCATACATGTTCCTCCCTTTCAACAAGTATTTCTCATTTCATTATATATTAAGCAGGCAAAAAAGTTTTGAAAGAAATTAACTCTACAGCTGATAATTCCCACATGACTGCTACAAATACCAAAAGGAAAAGTTATTTCAATTAAACTGTGCTACCATTTGTAAGTATGTATTTTGAAAGGTCATAGAATCATTTACATTGGAAAAGACCCCTAGGATCATCAAGTCCAAGCTTCATCCCAACATCTCCCTGACCCCTAGACCATGCCCTGAAGCGCACAAGCACATCTACTTGTGTTTTGAACACCTGCAGGGACGGTGACTCCACCACTTCCCTGGGCAGCCTGTTCCAATGGCTAACCAGCCTTTCAGTAAAGAGCTTCTTCCCGATAGCCAAACTAAACCTCCCCTGGCACAACCTGAGGCCATTACCACTTCTCCTGAAATAAAATACACTTGACGTCAAATAAACTCTTCTATTTTAACAAAACTGAAAAGATGGAAGTATATAAACATTGGATAGGTTTGCATGGAAACAGAAGAAAGAAGCAAGAAGCACTACTGTATAGTGACACAGAAGTTTGTTTGTGCTTTTAAACACTAACAGGTTTGTGTCTCCTTCTGTGAAGTAAATCACTGTCACTTACCTTAAAAGTTGACTCAGGCTCTTGCAGTTCTGGACTTGATGGAATGGAGAGCGGGATGTCCGGGAGTGACACATTTTCATCATTCTACAGAGAACAAAAGCAAGAACAAAGGTTTGAATTAACTGCTAAAACAACTCCCTCACAAACCTGCTTTCAAGGATGCAGAACCATCATCTCTCTGTGGCACCTGTTACAATGTCTGACCTCTCACCATGAATGTTCCTTTTTTTCCCCTACTAGGAAAGCCCCCCTTGCTGCAGCGTGTGCAGTGCCCAGATAAGGGCCACCAACAGTCTCCCTCTCCTCACAAAGCTGTAGGAACAGCTGCAGCTATGCCGAAGTGTGCTGATTTTAAACAAAAAACTGGTAAAAACTGGCCATTGTGTTAAAATGTGTTATATCAAGAAGGGAAGGTGATGATGTTTTAAAAGCTTCATTTCTTTCAGTATCCATTAAAATAATACGTCTGAGCAACATCAAAATATACAGCCAAAGTACTTCAGCTGGGAGTTCTTAACTAAAAAACTAATACTTGCTATAGGGCAGACTAATACAAAATTAATTCACAGTCATCAGAACTAACTGTCAATTATAAAACCTCGAATCACAGAAAAGTATTCTTTCCCCTGTCATGACAGCCATGAATTCTGAAATTAAGCACAGTGAGAAGAAATAGCAACCACCACAGATAACAGAAGATGATTGCCTAGCTATGTCCTGGAGCACTTACACTCTTGCGACAAGAACACACACAGCCATTATGTGCAGTACTCTAAACCTGCGCTGCTCAGCCCTGAAAAGATTACTCTGTTACTGAGTCAAGTCACAGACTGACAACTGACCATGTATTCCTGTGATACATTCTCAGGTCTGTACCATGATGTTGAGTCTAATCTTTAGTGTGACACAAAGCTACAGTCCAATTACAGTACTGTTATTTTATGGTCGTGGAAGATCACAACCCCCAATTTCCTTTGTGTAAAAATATTTATTCCACCCATTCTCCTACCTTCTTAAAGAAAAAAAATAAATGAATCTTCTACCTTACAGTATCCTCCTTTATTTTTTAGGGCTCTTAGGGGGGAATTTCATTACCCAATGACCTCCCTGCCTAAGATTGATTGCATTCGTGGAATATAAGAGCAGCATGTCTCAAAACCTGTCTGAAACCACTCTGAGGCTGAGCCAGCAGCTCCCTAAAATGACAAGATTAAAACTGCAGCTCAAATGCTAAGTAGCAGTTAAGGGACAAACACACAACAGATCTATATATGTTACATCCACAAGATACTTGTTTTGCTTTTAAATCCATAAGAAATATTTCATATAAATTAACTAAACTGCCAAGAAGCATCAAGGAGATTGTGCAGATGCAAAAAAAAAAAAAATTACTTTAATCATTGAATTTTTACTTCTTCCTACAGTCACCACTTACTTACAAGCAAAATATGCACAACCATCACCACACTTATAAGATAAAAATACTAAGAACCATCATATAATTCCCAACTGCTTTTACCATACTACATTTAATTCCTATCACTGAGATGTAATTTTACACCTTGCCATTTTCTGGTGTTGTTTTGCTGTTCATTTGTTAGGGGGTTTTTATTTTATTTTAAAATAAGACAACTAATTTTGACACCAGTCAAATTTCAAGGCTTCTGACTCCCAGCAAATATTTCAGCTTATACTGTCCAACACACAGTTGTATTCAATTCATAAGCAGCTGCTTGCCCCTTCTGGGCAGATTGGCAGCAAGTGACAATCGGATGAAACAGCAGTTTACAGTCTGTTATGAACAAGTTCTAAGAGAGTATTTTGAAATAATTTGCACAATAATATCAAAGAAAAATTTAATCCCAAGCATTTCTAAAATGCTAGAGGAATGAGCAGCAATTAGAATAATAGAATCATTTACAGGTTAACAGATGATATTTTAATATTTTTTATGTTTATCTTATATTCTACAATTGACAGATTTCATCAACATTTGTTATTTTAAACAACTGTTCAAATAAATACACTCAGAAAAGCCACCGCAGATAACCACAGTTATAATTGTGAAGGACTAATCATGAGAGTAAAAAAAACACAAACCAAGATAAACTATTTCAAGGAAAAATATCTTGCATGGCTTTTAAAAGCTCTATCACTGACACCTCTGTAGAGTGGAGCAATAAGACATTCTACAACAGCAGATTAACACCTAATTGCAAAGAAAATTAGTATGTTGCATATTCACTGGTGATTTAAATCATACACTCCAGCCCTATCCTATAACACGACTAATATTCACTAGCAAAGCAAGAACTAAGTTCATTTGCATCAATTCCCTTACCACTGCCTAAATTATCTTAATACATACAATGAACACAGG
>VZZY01016675.1:0-57312 GCA_013400335.1 Eurystomus gularis
CATGAAGTTCAAGAATGCCAAGTACAACGTCCCCTGCACCTGTGTCAGGGCAATCCCAAGCACAAATACAGGNCAAGCACAAATACAGGTTTGGCAGAGTATGGATTGAGAGCAGTCCTGAGGAGAAAGACTTGGGGGTGCTGGTTGATGAAAAGCTCAACATGAGCCAACAATATGCGACTGCAGCCCAGAAAGCCAACCATGTCCTGGGCTGCATCAAAAGAAGTGTGGCCAGCAGGCCAAGGGAGATGATTCTCACCCTTTGTTCCACTCTGGTGAGATTCCACCTGGAGTACTGTGTCCAGCTCTGGAGGTCCCAATGCAAGAGGGACAAAGACATGTTGAAGCAGGTTGAGAGGAGAGCCACAAAGATGATCAGAAGGCTGTAACACCTCTCCTACCAGGACAGGCTGAGAGAGAGTTGGGGTTGTTCAGCCTGGAAAAGAGGAGGCTCCTGAGAGACATGCCCAGGGAGGTGGTGGAGTCATCATCCCTGGAGGTGTTTAAAAACTGAGTAGATTTAGCACTTAAGGCTATGGTCTAGTGGTTAGAGAGATGTTAGCTGAAGGCTGGACTTGATGATCCTGGTGGTCCTTTCCAACCATAATGATTCTATGATTCTATGACCTTATTGTGGCCTTCCAGTATCTGAAGGGGGGCCTACAAAAAAAGCTGGGGAGGGATGTTTTACAAGGGCTTGTAGTGATAGGACAAGAAGTAATAGGTCAAAGTTGAAAAGAGTAGATTTAGATTAGATGTAAGGAAGAAGTTCTTAACTATGATGGTGGTGAGACATTGGAACAGGTTGCCCAGGTAAATTGTCTATCCTCCATCACTGGAGGTGTACAAGACAGGTTGGGTGGGGCCTTGTGCCACTTGGTCTAGTGGGAGGTGTCCCTGCCATGGCAGGGGCTTGGAACTAGATGGCCAATTCAAAGCAAATTGCTACTAGCAAAAATAAGCCAGCAGCGAAGTTGTATCTTTCAGAGAAGGGAAGGTGCTGCTGCTGGATTTGACATTTTCCTTTTATTTTGAACCAGCATTTATTTAACAGTGGAAACAAGCAACATTTCAGAATCAGGAGATCTGAATGCTAATTCCACCTCACACTGGTAATTTGTGGTGTCCCCTTTCATGTGTCCCTCAACAGTTCCATTCAGTATGGTCCAGCTATTCTGCCTCTGAAGCTGTGTCACCAAGGACTGAGAAGAAATGCCTCAATTGGAGAACATGAGTTTGTTTAACTGATCTTGTTCAAGGAGGGGATGCAGTGATAGCAGCAAGTGGAGTTGCCTCTTTTTCATGACCTTTGCCAATCTAATCGTATCATCATGGGAGAAGCACCAGAAGTGTTGGTCCAGAGCATGAATATATAGCAGGCTAATTCCTGAGGCCAAAGTCCCCAGTGTTCTATAATACTTTAAGATCTTTGAAGGAAATGCACTAAAAGAAACTGCAATGATTAAAAGTGTACTGATTATAATGATGCAATAATATATCTAAACATCTAATATTATTTTTATTGCTTTGGACCAAGAGGTCTACAAAAGCATTAGAACAAGATGAAATTTACAGCTGGAGTTGCACTAAGACCATAGGTCATTTAGATCCAGTACAATTTTGACTAAATTTCTGTAATACAATTCACCTCTTTATATAGCGGACTTAGGACAAGAATACCAATAGACCTTGCAGCCACCACTATAAACATGCAGCTTAACTTTGTAATTATTACTCTTGGAACCATTCTTGAAAATGGGAAACACAACTTTAATTGAAAAACAAATTGCACATAAATTAACTATTCAGATGACAGGAGAAGATGACATTAGTATCAAGCTTCTGATTTTCTTTTATTTAGAGGATTTCCTGCTGGTATTTTGATTTCAGCATGTATTTTGTAAGAAATCTTTTTGAGATGATATGTCTCATTTTATATTTCTTTAAAGCAGTAGCTATTTTGAAGCACTTTAGGTCATCGTAGGAAAATAAAAATACAATGTGTTTTACAAAGAAAGCAAATTATGTGTTCTTGTCAGCCCGCATATGAATTTAAATTGTTACATGAGTTATTTTCTCTATGGTCTCCTTTATACAGACCTAACATTGAACTTCTGTTGTTAATTGTGCAATAAAAGCCACTTAGCAAAGTTGGTAATATGAACAAATGAAATCGTTTCTGGGAAAATAAACCTTGCCTAATCCCTTGAATACAGCACCAAGTGGTTTCACCCACGGGAAACATCCTGGTTTCAGATATATTTTCTCTGCTAAAAGACAAATCTAGTGCTTGTAGCTACTACATTTTTTACAACCAGTTTCTTAAATAAAGACAGGAGGAAAAAAGTCCTGGGGAATATAATAAATGACTATTTTCCAATTGCCTTGTGCAGTCACATGGCTGTTAATAGGTGCAGGCAGCTCTGAAATTCTTTGGAAAAACCCAGCTCCTCTGCCAGATATACTTAAACATGTGGCTGGCTCCTGCTGGATGAACATGAGGCAGCTCTGGTTGCTTCTCCAAGTCAAACAAAACAAAACAGACACTTAAGATCAACCTGAAGTTCTACAAGTTTTTGCTTTCTTACAAGGCTGAAAAAGAGTTCCAGTGAATGTACATATCTTCTACAGAACTACCTACTAGTGAATTCCTGAGTGCTAGAAAATGAAGCTGTTGCAAATTTATCCATGTTTTCTTGGCTGATGCTGGAGGCTTGGCCAAAATTAGATGACAAACCACAGTTGTTGAAATCAACTTACCCCATATTCCCATAAATACTGCAAACACCAGTGTCCCAAAGCTATCAAATATACAGAGTTTCTGGAAAAACGGAATAGAAAAAAAAGGCTTAAAATATAATAGACCATTTTTTTTACTTCTACAATGACCCACAGCAGAAGTTGCTTGCTGAACATGTTGATTTTTAGCTTTTATCTAGTTTAATAAACAATCTTTATTGATAGTGTTTCCTCAATTTCTGTCAATGTACATCACTCTCCAGTAAATTACGGAAATCAAATGCAAAGCCCAGAATTAAAAATATAAGTGAAATGTGCAGCAGGAGGATAGTAAAATGGTGTACTATCAAACTTCCTTCCATCTATTGCATAGGAAGAGGAAAAATGGTGTTTCTGGTTGGGGAACTCAGTATAGAGCTATGTGTTTTTAATACAGCCACAAAAAGGCAATGGACACATCTGGTTCTCATGAGCAGGATGACAACAAATCAAGCTAGTTAGTAAAAACACATCCTGATGCAATACCTCTGTGGTTGCAATTTGCCCTTTCTTTCCATCATAGCCTTTTCCCTGTATTCTTATTTCTTTTACCCTTTAAGTGCACTGAAGCAACACATTAAAGCTGGGCAAATATTTTTGATGAATGGCTGCAAAATTGCAGTTCTGGGAGTGACTGAATTTATGGGAAGGAATGACAAAAGGCTAATGTTAGCCTAGTGAGAAAAGACAATGGAGAAAGAAAGCGAGGTTCCTCTAGACAGGAACCCAGAGCAAGAGTCTGGCTGTGTCATGGCTAACAGGACATGGCTGTGTCACAGCTTCTGCCATGGCCAACATCAGCCTCTCCTTGTACCCATCCCCTCCTTGACAACATGGGTCAAATTCAAGGCACGGATCCAGATAAATTATCCGGGGAGGGAGGGGGAAGAATTTAGAAATGTCAAAACATGCTTTAGACATTTCCTTAGCAAAATTGATTGAGAGCTAATGAATCAAGACTTTAGTTATTGAATTCTTAAAACACTTTAGCTCTGCATCAAATATTCAGCAGCTATGCGAAATAAAAAAAAAAACCACAATTTTTTTTTCATCTTAGATGAAATTGGAGCAATTAATGTTGTTTTTACTTTTCAAAGTTCGGTCACTGTATGAAAAGGAACAACTCTTTGCACAGTTCTAGCCATTCTGCAGGACATTAGTGGAGGAATAACATTGTTTTATATATAGTACTAGACAAAGTGCAACCAAAATTCAGTACAGTGTCTATAAGCTGTAAATGTAGTTACCTTGGACGATTCACAAGTGATGGTGAGGTTCCAGTAGGTACATACTTTATCACACTGAGGGCACATTATGATATTACCTCCTATGTTGGGGTCACATACTTCTTGGCTAAAAACAAAACTAGTCAGTCACTCACCAACACTAAATTCTTTAGTCTTTTTTCGCACATGAGGACAGTGCAATAATCTCAGGGAACTGTGAAATAATTTACCAGTTATCTGCTCTCAAGAACTCTCCCACCTCCCTGGAAACACATCCCCACTTCCATTCTTAATTCTCATCTCAAAAATGGATGATATAGGAGGAAAATAATTTCCATCCCTTGTACATGGTGGTAATTCTCAAAACTGATCACATCAAAAATAAAACAACTCTTCAAAGATCTCACACTCTTCAATAGGAAACCCACACAAAAGTCTGAGAGGAGAAGGAAGAGGAACACTGCCTACCAGAGCAAGGAGTAGCTGCAGAACTGAAATGGCTACCTAGCCCCGGTGGTCTTATAAAGAGGATCAGATTGGAAAATGTGCAGAGGTGGGCTGCTAGAGTGGTTCAAGGAATGGCAGATCTGTTTCCTAAGAGATGGCAAAAGAGTTGCCATCTAACTAGTATGTACGAGCCTAGTATGGTGGAGGCTGAAAGGTGATGTAATTCCTTTCTATAAATACATCGGTGGGGTAAACACCAGGGAGGGATATGAACTATTTAACTAAATGATAATACTGGCATGAGGCTACATGCGTATATATTTGCCACGGGAGCGGACCTCTGGAACAGCCCTTGAGCATGTTTTATAAAGATGAACACCCTTCCAGAGGGGAGTATATGGTGTGACGGCCTGTAGATGATTTGGCACAATGACCCATTCTCCTGGGTTGCTGTGCCATGGTTGAATTTTTGCCATATTCTGATGAGGTTCTGTGTCATGGCTATGCCTCTTCTCCCAATGTATTCTGGGCAGCTGAAGCCCTCTGTGCTGTTGGCTATTCTTCTGTTCCTGTCTCAAATTAGAGGAAAGACATCCAGAAAGTTTTATCAAGTTCTCTGGATAAGTCCTTTAAGGATTACCACAGTGAAAACGATGTGTTACAGCTGTTTGTATTGACTTCTGATTGCCACTGTTTTCTTTCTACACTAGGTGTGGTGAACCTAGTGCAAAATATAAATAAAATTATGAAATAACAAACTCTCAGATGTCTATCATTTTAATGGTCCATGGACATCCATTACTGTTCTTACCTTATATTTTAGGCCTCCCCTTTCTGATCCACAACTGTTCTCAGGCTCTTTCATTTTGCCTCTTTTATTATGCAGTGTCATGCAAACCCCGTACAGTCTCCCTCTGCAGGAGACTGATCAAAATTGCATGTAATATTAAAACAAGCCTAATCAGGTACCTCCATGTGCAGTCATTCTTTGTCAGGCATCCATACAGGAAACAACCAACTCCTACAACTGCAGCCATGATCAGCATATTAGTGTAAAAGCCCAGCCAAGCAAAGTAGATTCCAATTTTTTCTCCATAGTATTTCCTGTGGAGCAGAAAGGTTTTTTTTTTATTCCAGAATGCAAGTAAATTCACATTTCTGTTTCAAATGGCTCCTCATTTCAGATATTTTGTGCCAACTCACATGGTCATTTTCCTCCTGTTTGAACTTTGGGATTGTAGAACTATTACAGCTGAGCATTTCTATCACCACTTTTATGCTTTTATAAGAGGATAGGAAAGGGGAAACAAAACAGGAAAAATAAAGAAAGATCATACCTTGCAAAGAAAAGTTTTGAGTGGCTGCCTTTTCATGAATTGGTTTATCATGAAACTCTGCCCAACGTATGCTCCCATGCAAGAACTGATACAGGTGTACATACCCACCCTCAGTACTGAGCCATGCCTCTCTGATATCCCCAAAACCAGACCAGTTATGTAAATTCCTAGTTCCCTCTACATTAGTCCAGCACCAGTCACACCAACCTGATGAAATCCAGGGGCTGCAGTTTGAAAATGTTTTTAGGATGAGCCCATTCTCTGTAGAGAAGATATCGTTCACTTGGGCAGTCAGGATCAGTTGACGGGTGCCTAAAACTAGACTGCGAAACAAAAAGAGCATGGGAAGAAGAAACCATTAAACTAAGCAGCATGGATCTCATCTCTGCAGACCCGATGCCATAAAGCCAGAGCCTGGAATAGCCTTTTAGCCCAGTCTCACTGCAAGACAGAAAAAGGAGCAGGAAGGCAACTCTGGGAGTACACGAGGACTCACCAAATGCTGAAGTAAACACTTTATATATGTGAGCTGAAAATAATGGAGACTCATAATGATCTTTAATCTAAGTACATGTCAGTGTCTTGGCACTTGGGCATAGAAAACAGAAAAGGATCCATTCTAATTAGTGCACAGGACTGAATTAAAATTGATTTTAAGTAGCTCTAACCCGCTAACATGCTTTGCTTCAAAATAATATCGTAGTGGAATGAAGACTGGAAAGTCTGAGGGATAAATCCAGGGCTTCTAGTCTCTGCACTAAATTTAGAAGATGGTTCACATGGAGGTAATCCTCGTGTTTTTTACTAGGTTATTTGAAAACCTATTTCAATAAAGCCTATTTTATTTGAGGGAATTCTCCATTCTGTATCTGTGATGCAACAAGACAGGTTTGATTTGTAGAAATCCATAGGCTATTTTTGATTTTCAGAGTAGCTGTGATATATAATTTTAATTGTATAAAAAGACAGTCATTAATTACTAGGCATACTGAGTCCAAATTCCCCATACCATGATAGAAATATCCTGCAAGGCAAGTTTTAAATCTTTAAAAGGAAACTTTAAAAATGGATAGTCACAATGATATTAATTCTATCTTGTAAAGCTTTGGGTTACTTAAAAGAAACACGGTTTGTCTTGATTCTGCCTTATAGATTTCCTCGAAATCCTTGGAGGCTTCCTGAATATTTTAAGCCAAGTCCAAACAGCTGAAGCAGTTACCATTCCTCACCCGCCATGTTCTCAGTATCTTCTGAACAGAACACACTTTGGACACAGAATGGTGGCTCTGATGGGGAGGAAGTGTGGGTATATAATTGATACAGTGCAGAAAATCAGCCCTCAGTCTTTTCTGTATCCTGTTTACAGCCTCATATGAAGTTTTTCCTTAGTCAAATACTCTGAAATCTGACTTTTTCCTCCTTCATTCTCTTTTCTGTGCTATTGATAGCCTTCGTATGCAAAACAATTTAAATTTAATCATTTATATTAAATGATATAATATTAAAATATTCAGAAGTGTGGCTCCAAAAGCTGGATTTCTTATTATTGCAAGGTGAAATTCAACCCAGTTACGCTTCTCTCCACATGACTCTGACATCACCTGTGATGTGTTGGACTGGCTGGACCGAGCCTTCCTGCAGAAATCTGAGTTTCCCTGCATGTATGTTGCAATGTTTGGGAACTGTGGGAATGTTGCTCACTGTGTGAGACTGTCACGTATCCTATGATGAGATTTGTAGCCTACACCTTTATTAACAATGTTGATATTTGATAGGAATTTTAATACTGAAAAATTGAATAGTAAAAAAAGGGACAATGTTAAAATTGATTTAGAACTGATGATACAGTGCACCATGGGAACTATCACCCAGGCTAGCCACTTTACTGAACTACATCTCCCAGAGAATACAAGTTTAACACCTCCTAAGTGAAATATATTATTTTTCAGTTATGGAGCTACATTTTTAAGCAATAGCGCTTTGGAAGAAAATCTGTTCAGCCAAACTATGTCCTGTTCTAGTATGTGGATATAATAACGAGTCAAGGAGTAAGATGATCAGTAGTACTTGTACCTTTTGATACAAGTACCTTTTGATACCCCACAGCTATAGTTCAGACCTCTATTTCAAATTATACTTTAGTTATAAGCACTGGACTTACGTCATGAAGGGGAAATGCCGCTTTGTAGATTCCAGTGTCCAGTAATTTGTTAATGCCAAACTTTTTCACATTGTTTTTGGTTGCATATTCCACACGGGACAGGATAAAATGAACCTGAAATTTATAAGATATTTTTGTGTCTCTTGCAACCTGAAAGTAATCAGACACAGCTATATCTGTCTCAGCATATAATCAAGTTAGGAAAGGGTAAGCAGTGAGGACAAAATTAATTGCACAGGGTATATGAACCATTCAAATCCCTCCTTTAAATTCAAGTGGAACAGAAACGAGACAAATATAAGGAATGTTTTCCTTCTGGATTGCCCAAGCAGCTTCATAAATAACACATCCCAAATTGCATCCTAAATATTTCCAGTTTTTCAGGATGCTTTCATGAAGGTAACCGCACTGATATGATTAAAGGAATCTTTTGTTTTTAAGATTAAATGCCAGAAACATTAAATGCTGGGCCTACAAGAAGGCTGGGGAGGAACTTTCACAAAGGCCTGTAGTAATAGGACGAGGGGTAATGGGTTCAAACTGGAAGAGGGTAGATTTAGATTGGAAATTAGAAAGAAATTCTTTTCCCTGAGGGTGGTGAGACACTGGAACAGGTTGCCCAGGGGTGGTAGTGGATGCTCCATCCCTGGATGTGTTCAAGGCCAGGTTGGATGGGGCCTTGAGCAACCTGGTCTAGTGGGAGGTGTCCCTGCCATGGCAGGGGCATTGGAATTAGATGATCTTTGAGGTCCCTTCCAACTCAAACTATCCTATGATTCTGTGAAACGCTCCATTGACTTACAATTCGGCTTCTAGTTGCAGGATTGAAAAACGTGTCTTTGTCTTGAATATAAAAGTTGGACAAATGTTCCTTTTGAAAAGGGGCAGTGAAAAACTCTTGCTCAGGTTTGATGATATTTTCATCCACTCTGAAGAGTCTACTAAACCAGTTGAAAGCTGAGTCTCGGGTTTTCAGGTCATTGGGTTGCAGGGGCAATTTGATGTGCATAATCTCGGCGTATGTGCACAGCACTTCCCATGGTGCATGCACTTTCACAAAAACAAGTTTTTCATCCAAAACCTGAAATGAAAGAACATTAAAAATATGTGTGTAAGAAAATGAAAGCAAAGGATTTGTCATAACTATCCAGAATTTTCTTTCTCTTTGCAGCTCGTAAATTACCTACTCAAAGTTGCATTCATTGTCCATCTTAGCAAATACATTATTAGCTTCTGTAAAAGCACTGACATGGGGTGGAAACACTTGGGCATATAAAGGTATATAAAAAAAGATACCTAAATGTTCCCTTAACCTCTGCAAAGTATTTTACAAAGCAGTTTAAGTTTAACAATGCTTCCCCCATATGGATTCATTAGGAGTGTTTGTACTTGTAGCCTGGCAGCACAGCTGTGGCTTTGGAACTGTCAGTGACTCCCCAGCAGCTCAAGTACAACCCCAGGGCGACATGACTTGATAGAAGCAGGCTAGACACGCCCACGGGTGCTCCTGGACAACATGAATTCCTAGCTTCATAGGGACAATGGGGAGAGGGAAGGGGAAATCACCTGGGATTGCTGATAAAGACAGCACAGGGCACATTTGTAACCAGTTGCATGCTCAAACCAGCACCAGTATGCAAGGGGAACTCTGACAGTCACTCGTGTCTCTTGTCTACACATCGCCTGTAGAACTTCTACTGAAGCCCTGCATTAGTGAATCTCAACCACACAAAATTACATTATGTAGCTCATTGGCTCAGGAACATCAATCAGATGTCTGATCTAGCCTGGAGAAACTTCCAGTTTCAAAAGCTTTTCAGTCATGGTTGTGGCAGAATTATTGAAAACTGCTCCATGTAAGTATAGCAAGAAGGCCATGTCAGAATTCCAGCAAGCGGTTTACTTCCTCATGAATGCAAAGAGTCAGACTGCATCCACCCTTGGATGTGCAGCAGGAGCCTTCACTGCAGAAATCAAATAAATGCCATTCCATGGATTCTGAGTTCAATCTGGGAGGAAGGAGCAAAGTGACCTTCTTTGGAGCTCACTATAAACTACCAAACAACAACAAATTTAGACTGGAAGTGATTGTCCTGGATGGAGAGACCTGGACACTGAAGGCCAGGAAGGAAAGGGGCTCTGAGGGCCTCTAACCATCTCTGCAAGAGCCAGCAGCTCTGGCAGCTGGTGTGCTTTACCAAAGCACTCTTGAACTGCCTGCAGGCAACATCACAGCCCAAAATACACAAAGCATGATATTTACAACCACTCGCATGGTGCCAGGCCTTGCGAGGAGCAGGTCACATGCAGGAGCCCTGCACTACTCTTCTGGCAGGGACGTTCTGCCCCAGACACCCACTGGCTTCCCACACATCCTACACAGCCACAGTAGGGTAGAACCTCTTCTCAGGGTATAGCCGGTAATCTTTATCTTCCAAATACTGAGCTAACACAACCTATTTAATCTCCCAGCTTCCTGTCTTTTATTTCGAAGAGGAAGGAATGGACACAAAGTTTAAAAAAATTAGCATCAGATCACAGAGATACTACTGACAGGAAAAACATTTTCTCCTGAGAGGAGAGAAATGTAACAGTAAATTTATATATATCCAGTTTCCTTATTCCCACAGGGGCAGCTTTGCTCTCAGATGCAGCCACTCACATAGAGAAGAGCACTCACCGATCTCGTTGCTTCAAGTTGCAAGCCGTTGTTTATCAGGTTTGATTCATATACTTGTCTTTTCCTCTGTTAAAAAGTATTGAACACCATAAAACATCTGTTCCAAATTTCACAAATATGTATGCATAGAAGAATGGAATTGCCTCTCAAAATGAAGAATTGTTGGGTTGTTATCTCTATAGCCCACTTGGCAGCCCCTGTGGTGATAGGCACAGTCTTATCTACTAACCCTGATCAGGTTTTTTGTCTGACTTGCAATACTGTCCTCAAATGCAGTTGTGGACAACTCACCCCTTTAGTTTCTGATACATTACAGAAGTAAAAATGTGCCCCAAATTTTGAATTTTGAGAGCAGCTAGCCCTGAAACTTGTGACCTCCTTCACCTTCAGTCACTAATTGAACTACTGATGGCAGCCCCCCTCCTCTATTAATCTGCCTTTTAGAAAGTCTTCATCTCAAAGGCTTTCCATTCCACTTTCCTTCCAACAACCTGTAATTTTATTCTTCTTTCTCAGTAATTGTATGTGTTCACATGGTTCAAACTGTAGTACCCCTCTACATTTTAGTCCATGGATAAGGATCCCCAAAGGAAGGAGCTGAGAGCTGTAGGACTTGTACAATAAGTGGTGCAATTCTAGGAGCATTTGATGTCCACAGAAGGACATAACAAGTTTTCCTTAGTAAAGATGAAATTAATGTATAATTTTATTTTTATTTCACAGTTACCAGCACTTGGCAGGTAGCAAGTTACAAAAGATCTGAAATGTCTTTGCAGTCTTGAATTTGCTTCTCCAGACACACAGACTCCCTCACAAAACCATAGTGACAAGCAGCGCCCCTCCCCTCAAAATGCAAAATATAGAACTCCATAAGAGATTTGCAATAAACTTTTAAACTTCTTGTGAAGTAATTAAATTTAAAAGCTATCTGCATCAACTGGATAAGTCCCAAATGAGCTATTTGTTTATGTAAATCAAGGGTAGCCAGCTCTTCCTGGCCTATGGACTGCATGTCAAAATATCAGCACGCTAAGGGGGTGCACCTGTAAGCAGCTGGGAGTGGTCGCTTCTGTCAGCAGTTTGTCAGAAGGAGGTGACTTTAACATACTGAGGACTGATACCTTTATTCCTGAACCAGGCTAGGCTAGGCATGCAGCAAGGTTCTCAGAGTGACTTGGTGATACTACTTTCTTACTCCCAGATTGCTTTATGCTACTTGCCAATTTTTTGGTTGTTTATATGCCCTGTGCTTAAAGGATTCTGCATCTACCACTACAGGAACTTAAAAGAAGAATGGTTCAATGGTTTCTGTCTCCTGGTTCTCTATAGCCAGACTAACTGCCTTAAGATGTGTGCTGAAGACAAAGGCCTATTGCTACTTTAAAGGACCAGAGACAATGAAATGACCCTTTAGATAAAGTCTTAGGAACTTTGATAGGTACATGGAAATTGATATTCAGGACGAGACCCAAGACAAAGTCACTCTAGAGGGCAAAACTCAGATGCTTCAGCAAAAAGGCCAAAATCTTCAGGAGTTCCACAGGAACAGGTCAGCTGTATCTCCAGATAAGTTTCACCCAGTTCTTTAATGCGTAAAGACTATTGTAAGGTCCCAGAGCAGAAAAACTTTTTTTTGTCCCAAAACTCTTAGCAAGTCTTGGAATTAATAATTATAAAACTGAATAATAATATAAACATCCTACTCCATTTATACTTTGTTAGTTCTCACTTGTAGCACCACATGTGGCAATAGTCATGATGGATTAATTTAGTATTTGCTACAAGGTATTTCTTTTGTCTGTTTCAGGTTTTTTGCCTTTTATTCCAGTGAATATCACCTTCTACTTGGGTTAGGGACAGACAGGAAGAGCCAAATCGGAGAGATTTCTTCTTATTTCTTCTTTCATCAATGCTTATCACATTTCTTCTTATTTCTTTTCTTAGGTAAAACCACAACTTCAAACTTTGATAGCACTCTTCATGGAGGTATCTCTCCATGTCCCATTAATCCCCTTGTTTATTGGTGCCAGTACAATGCTTTTAATATTTTTTCATTGTGTATATAACATTGTGTGTATATATATATGCAACATGCATATTTAAAATATATTGTACATACCTAACACTTTCTTTTATCTAGAATATCGATGGTAGTTGAACCTAGAAGAGGACACTTAATATAGCCATTTCCCATGTACTAACAATGTTAACTTAGAATCCCAAATGTGAATGAGTTTTTTTCTTGCAGTAACATAACTTCCCTGTATTTTTCAACAATTTCTAGGTAATAGTGCTCTCCACTCTCCTTCAGAGGTAAAGGTTCACAGTTGTCTTGGCTTCAGAGTAAACTATATGATTGCCTCTGCAATTTTTGTTACATCATAACTCGATCCCCTTACCAAATCATTAATATATGTAGTACACAACACAGGAGTTGTTAGTCCATCATTAACTCTTCTGCCATTTCATCCTACCTCTTTGCTTCTTTCATATTTATGTGGTTCTTTGTGAGATGAATAATACTGATTCATGAAAATATTTCAGTGTGAGTTCTGCTTTGTTTCAGCAAAAAACAAAGGCAGGGGGCTAAATACCTGTTCCATTTCTTCCAAAACAGCAGAAAGATGGATGCAGGGCAATTCTCATTTGTAGAAGTATAATACTTTTTTTTTCCTTTTTTTTTTTTCAGTCTTACCATTCAGATTGCTTCAATAATTTATTATGGCAAGAAGTTCCCCAAATTAATTTTGCCCTCAAAATCTTAGAGGAATGTTGACAATATTAAGTTTTCTAATAATGCATTAATGCAAGTAGTGAGAAAAAAAAGCCCCTGGGAGGCTTTGCTAATTAGGGGCTTTGCTATTTTATATAAATGATTGAATTATGCATATGATGATCTATGGAGGGGCTAGACTTTTACCCAGAGGAGTCTATAGTGGGTTTGCATTGACTGGGGAATACAGCATAAAGATACAACAGCTTATTAGGCTAGAAGGTGGAGACTGTCCAAAGTTTATTTTAGTATCTGGCATTTTGCTCAGCTACCTGCAAGGCTAAGTTATAATAATAATGTAACCATGGTAAAGCTGCTGATCCAAACCTGACATAGACTTAGATGATTGAATGGCTAGCCAATAGACTAAGACATTTTGGGATGCATAATCATATACAATCTTAAGAACATGAAAGCATAGTGTAAATAAATGACAAGTATTATGGGCACGTAGAAGGATTAGTCCTTGGGAGCTGTGTTTTCACCATAATACTTTCAACCTGTGGTGATTGTCTTGCCAAGCTGAGGAGACTAACAAAATTGTGGGTCTGGAAATTGGTAGCAGACCACTAGCAGTTTTTCCCTCTGTGTTTTGGAAATGGTAGGGAGCACTTGCTTTGATTACAGTGACAGAAGAACGCCAACTCAGATCTTCGTTCAGTTTCTTTTGTGCAAAGAGAAAATCCTAACAAGGAAGCAGTGCTTGCATAGCCACCTCTGCTTTACCTGACAGGCAACAGATAAATCCCAGTCAATAAGAGAAAAAGCATGGAACCCAAAGCTTCCCCCATGGAAATCAGCTAAAGGGAGTGGAGAGGCTCACTGTATCAATATTAGCTGCCAACTCTCACAGTTTCTTTGATGGTATTTGGAAGCTCTTCTGAAAGTCCTAGCTGTCAGCATCAGGAAATTAATTGATTAAAAAGCTCTGTGTGTGTAAGCTTCTTTTCCTTATGTTTGAAGATATCACAAAAATGTGAAGCAGAATATGCTATAAAGAATATGCTACATATTTTCTGAGTTAGTCTGATTTTAAGCCAGCCTTGTGATTTTCTGAAACCTGATTCGTGACCACACAGAACTGGCAACACTGCAGTCTAGCCCTGCTCTCAACTGTGGCTTCTAGTCACCCTGTTTGGAAAGACCCATTTCTGGTCCTGTGAATGCAGTACGCTTTAACTTCTAGGTAATTTCCACCTTCCATTTGCTTTCCAATCCTTCTGTCATCCTTCCTTCCATCCATTAGGCAAAGAAGTAAAATTTGGTGTTGGGGTTGCCTCAGGAACAGAGATTTTATTTCAGTGAGTTCCTGCTTCAAAACCAATCCATTCAGCAGAGACCAGGGCAGGTGTGGTTCCTCTCCTCTCAGTGTCAAAGGTCCCTTTCATCCTTGTTATCAACTTCCTGGGTAGGTTGGCTGAGCACACTGCAGACATGTAGAGCCTGCCATCCTCTACTGCCTCAAATCACTGCATAAAATGGCACCGAGACCCAAGTATTATTCTCTCAGTGCAGATATGACACGTGCTAAACTGTGGGAGAAATACAATTAGTTTTTGAAAAGTTATCCAAGTGTCATTTTTTTGTTGTTGTTGATTATCTAAACTAAACAAGTCTAGAAGCAGGAACTGCACATTGTTTGCTTATGAAGATAAACTTCCCTCTAGCCCTGCTGAAGTTCTCCGTAAAACCATACTTTAAAAAAAAAAAAAAAGTTGCATGCAACAATCTTTGAATTATAGTTTTCAGTTTAAAAACAAAATAAAAATCTGTCTACTTCTGTGATGGCTGGAAATGAAGGGTTTTGCCCATATTCCTACTTAAATTACTGACAGTCTTTCTGTTTATTTCTACAGGGGGGAAGCAGATGGACCAGAATGACATTCTGCATTGATTTATTTTGAATTCACCTTCCTGGCACTGATCCTTTAACTTTCAACAATGAGCTCCTTGAGGACCCCAACAGATTAAAAAAACCCCAGATTTTGGTGCATTCCTGTAAAGCCTGGTGATATTTAATTTATATTTTGATGGTAACCTATCCTGACAAATAGGGTACACAAATAGTAGGTTTAAAAAATATGCTTTGGGCAGGAATTTTAATTTCAAGGTACAATTTCTGGAATCTGCTCCTGAGAGTTTGATTTTTTCTAATGCTTGGAAAATTAATTGTATACCAACTTAAAAAGGTTTGGAGTTCTAATTGATTTGCATATATGGACCTTATCTGCTAACTTTTGGATCTGTAAATTAATTAGAAACTTCCGTGAGGATATAATTTCATTAGTTTGACTTTGCCTCCTTTACACCAGATTTCAGAAACACAAGAAATTGAGGGAAGCACAGTACTACTGCAAATCTCCAAGAAATTCAGAATCCCATATTTTTGTTCCTTCTATGCAAATCATCCCCATGTTTTTACTTAGGTTACTTCCTTCTGTCCTCTGAGATGATTTCCCAAGAGTACTGCTAATTAATATGAATGTTGGGCCATTTTCTCAGTTACACTCATGCAATTCTTTGGAAAAATGACAGAAAACTATTCAAATAAAATATAATGATGGTCCCAGGACCCAATTCTTTTCTTGCTCAGAAGAACAGATGGATCTGTGCCCTGTTTCTCTGACTCCAATAAACTGGATACCTAGAGAGAGGTGTGATTTTCAACTCCTTCTGACTAAATTCAGTAAGAATCTGGGGACTCCTCCACTCTTAGAATAATACAAGACCACCCAGTGCAGCACCCAAAACTTTTCATTTCAGAAATGTAGATCTATAGATCATAGGATCATAGAATGTATTGGGTTGGAAGGGACCTCCAAAGGTCATCTAGTCCAACCCCCCTACAATAAGCAGGGACATCTCTTAACTAGGTCAGGCTGCTCAGAGCCTCATCAAGCCTGACCTTGAATGTCTCCAGGATGGGGCCTCCACCATCTCTCTGGGCAACCTGTTCCAGTGCTCAACCACTCCCATATTAAAGAACCTTTTCCTAATATCTAACCTAAATCCACCCATTACCTCTCATCCTGTTGCTACAAACCCTTGTGAACAGATCCTCCCCCGCCTTCCTGTAGGCCCCTTTCAGGTATTGAAAGGTCACAATAAGCTCCTCCGGGAGCCTTCTCTTCTCCAGGCTG
Organism: Eurystomus gularis; assembly: GCA_013400335.1. NCBI lineage: Eukaryota > Metazoa > Chordata > Aves > Coraciiformes > Coraciidae > Eurystomus > Eurystomus gularis. Next base: position 16,543 of record VZZY01016675.1, read on the forward strand.
AACAACCCCAACTCTCTCAGCCTGTCTTCACAGTAGAGGTGTGCCAGCCCTCTGATCATTTTCATGGCTCTCCTCTGGACACGCTCCAACAGGTCCACATCCTTCTTGTGTGGGGGGCTCCAAGAAGGAGGCTCCAAGATATCCACTAACAATTTAAATTCTTCCCTGACTGCCATGTTGTGCAATCAGGTGAGGTGCAGTGCAGCATCTCAGACAGAATTTTTCCCAATGACTACATTTGTTCTGGTCCCCATGTTTCAGAGATCTGTAATGTTGCACATGGCCAGTGGAGATCTTGCTGCTGACCTCAGTGAAGTGAGGATTTCACCCTAGGAGAACAGACTTAGCTGGCTCTGCTATTCTTCAATAAGCTGGAGTTTCTAAATTCTGTGAATAGTAAAGCTCTGGATAATAGCTCCTTAAAACTGTCAGGGGAGTCAAAGAGTAGCATGAGCAAGGAACCTATTCAGGCTTAAAGCACCTTGAATTATATAAGATACTGCTTATAAAATTTGACATTTTCAGTTCATCATTGATCAGAGATGGATAGTCATGCACACAGTACTTAAGGCTGATAGTACATGATAATAATCCTCATTTTGGTTGTATTTCATTACATAGGTAGAAGTCTTCTGCCCCAGAAAAAAATACAACCAAATAAACAATGGTGTCAGGAAAGACAAGCTATCAGTTAGGTTTTATACCAACACTGATGAAACCTGTATGTATCTTGGGCAGCCTCATCCCCACACTATTCTTGGAACCGCGGTAGGCCAAGATGTTAATTCTCTCCCTGGAATTCCAAAGATGCAAAACTGTGCCATAAATGTCATCTTCCTTCCCACCTCAGACATAAAGTATATGTTTTTTTCTTTTCTTCTTTTCAAATATTCTTTTCACATTTGTTTCTTCGTTACTTCTCAGTTTCTTTCCTAGTATGTGTGTGAGGTAGGTCCCACGGCAGCATCCTGCATCCTGGTCAGGAGGAGGTACGGTTATGTTTATGTTTAGTTATGTTATGTTATGTTATGTTATGTTATGTTATGTTATGTTATGTTATGTTATGTTATGTTATGTTATGTTATGTTATGTTATGTTATGTTATGTTATGTTATGTTATGTTATGTTATGTTATGTTATGTTATGTTATGTTATGTTATGTTATGTTATGTTATGTTATGTTATGTTATGTTATGTTATGTTATGTTATGTTATGTTATGTTATGTTATGTTATGTTATGTTATGTTATGTTATGTTATGTTATGTTATGTTATGTTATGTTATGTTATGTTATGTTATGTTATGTTATGTTATGTTATGTTATGTTATGTTATGTTATGTTATGTTATGTTATGTTATGTTATGTTATGTTATGTTATGTTATGTTATGTTATGTTATGTTATGTTATGTTATGTTATGTTATGTTATGTTATGTTATGTTATGTTATGTTATGTTATGTTATGTTATGTTATGTTATGTTATGTTATGTTATGTTATGTTATGTTATGTTATGTTATGTTATGTTATGTTATGTTATGTTATGTTATGTTATGTTATGTTATGTTATGTTATGTTATGTTATGTTATTTTTTTTATCAGTGCTGCCAGTGTCTGGGCAGTATTTGATTAGTGAATGAATATTTGCAGCACATACAGCTTTCTCCACTTGCACAGCAAGTGATCTCAAGTGAGACAAAGGACCTCTCTGACTTTAAGACGACTAAAGTGTGCACTTGGAGCTGATCTGCACCTATCGCATCCTAAAAAGTGAAAAAGCTTACATCTGTTCACATTTAAAAACACTTTTCCTCCAACAATAGGTAAAGAAAATGCATTTCTAAACTGATGACACCTGTATGTAAGGCATTAGAGAGAGGGTGCCAGCACTTCTGAGTTTTATCACAGGAGTTTGGTTATGACCAGGTGACTCATTTCAGCTTATGTGACAGACTTATTGAACAAAATCCTCTCCTCACTCCCTCTTCTCCTTCCTCCACCTTTCAGTGCCCTCTGGTGCTTTATGTGTAACGTTTTGTCTGCTTGATGGTCAGCTTTGAATTTTTTCAGTAGTTCTCCAGCTTAGTGGCATCATGGTTGTATCCTTTGTTTTTGTTCTTGGAAATCCTCTGTAGCTGCCACTTCATCCTTTTCTCTTTCTATGCTTTCTACTGCCCTTTCAGCACCATACACATTCCCAGTATCAAAATTGTCTATGCCTTCCACACGACCCCTACGGCTTCAGATTCTCCCTGTCCATGGAAATCCTGGCTCTAAAAACTGCCATCGCTGCTGTTTTCAGCTTCCTTCTGACACATCCACATCACCTCAATCATGTGTCTCAATCTCCTGGCTTTACTTTTATCCATACAACCTTTGTCAGCCACTTTGCTGCCAGGTGACACAGCTAGCTCTTGTTCAGCTTGCTGTCTGCCAAGACCACGAGGGCCTCTTCCACAGAGCTGCTCCCTAGCCACCCAGTTTTCACCTTATCTGATCATTAGTATAATAATATTCTCTTGTTCTCACATCTGTGCATGTAGGTAGACTGCTTTCTGTTCCTCAGCACACCAGATTCAGTGTGGCTGCAGATCTCTGCAGGACTGAGACTTTTGAAATGGAACCTTTTTTGCAAGTGCCTAGCCCATTACCCACAATCTCCTGGTCTAATTGTTCATGGTTTCATTCTGGCTAACATTCGAACATGAATGCTGCAGTAAAAATACTGCACCATTGCTTACATTTAATTTCCATCATTCCTTGGAAAAGACACTCATTATTTTTGTAAGTACATTTGGGCAATGGCCAAATATTACAAACGTAAATGTAATTGATAAAAACAATTGTTTCCAAAGGGGCAGCTTGTTGCTTCTAATTACTAATTTTTATTGCTGATCCTGTGATCATGTGTAATGCAACATCCACCCACTGCAGGACACCCTCAAACCCTGCTAACGACATTCCTTATGGCTGCCCCGTTAATGCCAATGACAACATTGTGTAATGAATATCAACCAGCTTAGCTACAGGCCTTTTTACTCCTACTCTTCTCTTGCCTAACTGCAAATAATTATTTGTATATGAGCTGCTTTCAGTGATATCTTTGTCCTTGCCTGTCTTTACCAGAGGCTGCTTCTGGAACATGAGGAGTTGCTAAATCAGAGAAGGAAGTGGGTGGGTGGGAGAGTGCAGATGCTAAGGGAAGTGCAATCCCATGGATGAATATTTCTCAGACAGTTCACAATTAAAATAGCTCAGTAGCATGGCTGAGCTCGGTTTTGTGGTCCTGGGTGCCATAATGAATGTAGTCCACTTGATTGAACTACTGAAATAATGAAAAAATAACAGACTATGATTGTTGTTTTTAGTTGCTAAGGAGCAGCAAGCAGTCACTGGCTTTAGTAAAACTTTTTTTTTCAAGGTCCCTAGGGAGGGCCAAGCTGTTGAATTGTCAAGAGAGGGAGTGGTACAGGCAAATTCTGGTGGCAAAGTGACATACAATTATCTCCCATAAATGACTTGGATATTTTATTGGGCAGAATGTCAGCTGCTATGTTAATAACTGTGCTCTGGAGGATTTGGTCAGCTGCTTCCTTCAATGGGTTCCTCTGAATACCCCGATTTTAATACCAAAGTCCACGAAGGACCTAATTCAATCACTGTAGGTACAGGAAGTTGCCCTAGTCTGAAGATCTTGGTGTCTAATTCTAAATGTGAAACTTATACAAGCTTTCCTTTGCTCACATGTCCTGAAGGGTTCCCTCCCCAGAAGGTGCTCTGAAGTTACACAGCACACACTAACAGCCATGATATGCAGTGCTCCACCCATTTAAACAGCAGTCTACTGGCTTGAGCTCACTCCTGTTCCCTGCTCACTTTGATGGGCTTCAGCCTCCCAGCTCCCAAGAATACTCCTAGGAGAGGGCACTGCAATTGCCATTCTGGGTGAGGGCTCCATCCTTTCTGCCCACTGCTCTTAATGCCCGACAAATGATTCAGATTCATACTGAAGACAACTTACCTTTTGCTTTTTATGATCACTCCTCTTATGGGTCATTTTTTTGCTTTCATCTTCATACACCAAAACAAAGTCAATTCTTCGCTGCCCATCGCTGAAGAACAAGGAGTCAGGCTTATCATCAAAATCAGCCTGGAAGGTACACAAGATAGGTTAATATGAAGAACTTTTCTTGTCAGTTCCTTACTTGCCTCCTGTTACACAGTATTTCAGTGGACAGAGCGAAATTCAACACTCAGACTCATATAACACCAAGACCAAAGGGACAACAAAAGTAGCATGGAGTAGAACAGAGAAAAAACAGTTTGGGACGTCTCTGCATGACAAAAGAACAGCAGAACTTTGACCTGATTTTGTCCTTTAAAAATAGCATATTAGCTTTTGGCAATGGGAGGAGCATTGGGATGCAGCACCATTCCCGAATAATGCATCTGTCAAGTAATTTGCATGCCATCATGGATACTATGTTAGATAGTTTGTCTACAATATACCTTGTTGACTGATGGGAGTCTTAGAATTCATGTGTTCCCATCTGTGCCCTTACCTGCCAGAAGCTTAAGCATCTCTGCAGTTAAAAAAAAGAACAAACCCAAACAAAAAACCCACTAGTTTCATGCACCCTAATACCCAAACCCACCACTGCTCAGAGAACAAAAAAACATGACCTGGCTGCAGATGAACTCTCAAAATTGACATATTCTATGTGGATTTTTTTTCTCTTTCTATTTGCAACATCTCAGCAAAGAAAAAACATTATTGTACGCCACATATCCATCATGTTATAATATATGCCAAAATCAAAAGGATTAATATATCCATAAGCTGTTATCTAGTCCCAGAGGAAAGTAGGATAGATTGTCATATACAGTAATAACATTTTAATGTGTTATTTGACGTGTGAAATGATACAGACACATTGATGACAGAGGAACCTGAATCCTTGAGTAATGATTTTGTAGTTTCTTAGAGTACTCTGAGGGCATTATCACATGTAACAACCCCTCCTTTCAGGTAATGTATAGCCGTAATGTTATCAGAATAATCACGTAATGAGCACCAAATACTCAGGTACTTGGCCCAATCCATCCATGGTGTTAATGAGGGCAGAGCCACTGAAGTTGATAGATATCAAGTGTCTGATGAAATGGGACTCAGGATTGCATTCGAGATGGTAAGGTCTCCAAAGCTGGCAAGACTCCCATACAGAATAGCAGAGGAGCCTCGGCTTCCAGGTGGCTGGGCATGCAAGGTGGCCCAGGGCAGGATCAAGTCAGGGAAAATGACCAGAATAATTTCTTGAACATGCTGTGCCTTTGGGGACACAGAAAAGACTGCCAAGTGTCCTACACCTGAAATTTCCCTTCAGTGTAGACCAAACTTCATGAGTTTTGGGAGCTCTGGGATGTCTGGTCCATAGAAAGACACATGGAAATGTGGTTATGGTGTCAGAGACCCTTTAAGTGCAGACTGAAATGGTTGTTCTTCAACTGTGGTAAAATGGAGAAGAATGCCAGTCTTCAGTCAGGAGCGCGCCAGTTCCAGGGGGCATATGTTGTTTTAGGAACCATGTGTCAGTGTTTCCAAAACAAAATTTCCAAGGAGTTTTATTCTAAACCTCTCCCTGTATTTTGTTAGTGTTTATTGGCTGAGTCAAAACAGTTGACCAAGATGTGTCTCCTCATAATTATGACAAAATTTCCATATTTTAAATAAACTTAGGAGAGTTTAAACTCTATTTTTTTATGTTTTATATGCAAAGGGTAGGGTCTGCTGCAAAGAGGTCCTGTTAACTTGGTTGCTTCAAACAGTCTGAGCAGATTCCTGGTTAGAACAATTCTCTTTGAAGCTCACCTGGTGCCTAGAGGAAGCAGTTGTTGATATACAGCCAACATACACATATATTCTACATCAGTTTCATAACTGGGCCTAAGATTCAGAAACTACCTAGGCAGTCACCAAATCACCATACAACTGCACACTGTGAACAAAGTTTTAGGAAAAAAAATGCTTTCAAATTTCAGGTGGTACCACCAGATCACAATAACACTGAATATCTCTTACCACCCAAAGCCAGTCACAGATGTGAATTTCTAAATTCTTGAGAGCTAGATTTGGCATAGTCCCATCGAACAATCAGACTTGACCCTGGCAACTTTTCCTCCCACTGAGGACTAGCCATGGATGTAAAATGCAGCCCTGTTGTGACTATTTCCAGTCTCATTTCAAACATAATCATGATGATTTCATGTTGACTCCCATCAGGAAGAAAGCATAGACAACAGACAACAGCCAATAGACCCTGTTGGAAGACAGCTTGGGAGGTGCTGGGGCAGCAGCAGAAGAGAGGGCATGGGGAGTGGAGCCCAGCCAGGCACAGAGTCCATCCCCACAGCCTTTCCTCACCCCTGGGACCCTGGCACGGTCTAGCCAGGGCTAAAATTGCTCTGTGTTGCAATGCTGGAAACACAGTGCCCAAACACTGTGACAATGAATAACGAGGGGAAGTGTTGCTACTGCATAAACCAGAAGGTTTTTTAATTGGGCTTCTTCATCTTTCGAACCTTAGGAACAGCATTATAGTAACTTCTGTTTAAAAAGATAAGAGTTTAGTTGTGAAATTCAAGCACTTGAAAGCACAAACCAGGGGTCCTCAAACTACAGCCCATGGGCTGGATACGGCATTCTTTTTCCTGTTTTTTTGTGCACTACTACAAATAAAATGTGTGCAGTGTGCATAGGAATTTGTTCATTTTTTTCCAAACTATAGTCTGGCCCCCGACAGTGTCTGAGGGACAGTGAACCGGCCCCCTGTCTAAAAAGTTTGAGGACCCCTGGCATAAACGTAGTAATAGCTTTAAGGTTTTTTCACTACAGCTTTTAGCTTTTTCCTATATGACCTATCCACAGGATTGAGAAGAAAGAAATAGCATATAGCAAACATTGGATTAAGTTTTGATCTAACAAGTTTTGATCATAATTCATGATTGTATAACTTGACCACTTAAATAAATTTCCTTTAAATACAGTCTCCTTTAAGCTTATGAAACTAGTAACTTAGTGATAACTGTCTTAATTGGATTGCCAATAACCAGCTGCTAAGACTGCCCTTAATCAATATTCTGACTCCTGAATTTACTTATATACATTATTTCATTCATATGAGTATATATGTGTTACCATATACATGCATCTTTATATCTATATCTGTATCTATATCTAATCTTAATCTGTAACGATATCTACATCAAACTATGGATATATATAATGGAATATGCCTGAAAGATTAATCAGCATTGAACTGCATGAATCCAGATACACAGAATTTCATACTCGTGAAGGTAACTTCTTAAGTGTAACCTCAATGGCTTTTAATCGTGACGGCATTGTTCAATTGACCTATCCATAGACACTTTAGATATCAATAAAATAATAAAGAATTGACTCATTAAGCCTGAACACTTAAGAGATCAAGATTAAGACCCACACAAATAAATTGTAATGTAACATTAAATGTTGCTCAATTAAGAAGTAGCTGTAAGAAGTAAAATGCAAATGGGAATGTAATAGTTAAGGTTCTAACAGCTATATTAACTGAGATGTGTGCTGTATCTTGTAATCCCTGCTGCATAGTTTGTAATGAAAAATCATATATTATTCAACATAATTACCAGGGGAAAAACAGGACTGGAAACCAAAAAGATGTGTGCACTCTGAAGTTAATAATTCCCTTAAGACAATGTTTGGTTTTTTTTAAAAAATAAGTAATATTATTTGCCAGTATTACAAATGCTATTATCATACAAATGCACACAAGCTTGTGTGCATAGATGCATAAGTTAATGGGGCTGAAATTCTAATACATAATTTTTCTTAAATATCAGTACAAAATTATAATCCAAAATAATGAAGAGGTCCATTGATACCTCTTTGTTTTGGAAGAAACAAACACAGGGTCTATTTACTGCACTATCTAATTTTCTTAGCTTCAGCATAATCACATTCTAAGTACTGATGGAGGCAATTGGTTTTGCACTCTAATGTTATAATAATACCCTAGTGGACAGAAGGTTAATATTGATTAACATCATTAACAAATAAAAAAATATAATACATTTAGCTGTAAAATACTAATTATATTTAGCACATACTCCACAGTGCTTCTGAACTCTCCAAGTGCTGTACAATCAACTGCTTCTCTACCACTGAGAGATGGGGAACTCTTTGCTGCTTTGTTAACAAGAGGAATCCAAAGGAGATGAAGGCCTGGTCATGGATAAAGCTTTTTGGAACACCTTTGTGGGCTAGCTTAGGGGCAGCACGGCCACATTCATGCGGGTGCACCTCTGCATTTCAGTTCAGAGCAGGGTCCGATCGGATGAGCATCAGCGGCTCTTTACTCCAAGGAATGAGCCTGAAGTAACAAAAGACTCAGAAATGTGTATCATGCAGATACCACCCTCTCAGCACCAAATGCCTTTTTCTACTGACCCACTGCTTGGGTCCTCATTATCAGTGGACATACATGGTGGGATCCTGCCAGAGCTGGGAAGTTTTGCACTGAGGCAATCATACCGAAGGCTCTTGGTCAGCCCTGAGCAGTCCTTTGCCATGCACATCCTCTTGCTTTCAACCTTCTCTTTGTCCCCTCCAACTTCAGCCCCCTGTGGCCACCTCATCAAAGGAGTTTCCTGTACTCTTTGCTAATCCAGCACAAGTCATCAGTAAAATTCAACTGCTCTCCCCAGAAGGGACAAGCGGGACATGAAGACAAGCTTGCCCCTCCACACAGGGCTGTAAAGGCTGAGGTAGCTGGTTTGGCTTCCAGTGACCACATCATGGAACCAGCCCTCAACCCCTTGACTCAGAGCTCCTGAGGAGGGAGATTACTGCGTGCTCCTCCACACGTACAACCAGCCTTGCCAGTATCTAAGGGGAGTTGCCAAGTCTTACCCTTGAGACCACCGTTCCTGTAGTCATGGCTACATGTGATGCCTGCAGCAGAAGATGAAAGGAGACTACGCTGGTGGAAAGCTCCTTTCAGCAACTGCAATGCTCCATGCCAGGGGAGGCAAAACAGTAGCGTTACAAAGAAACCTGTCTTCAATTTTCCAGGCTTCTCTGGGCATTATATTGTTAAACATTATCATCCAATGGTGGGAAGGGCAGAATGGAGACAAGAAAAATATGTGCAAAGGAATTCCAGTTATTTTCTGTTTACTGCATCCTGAACAAGCACAGCATTGTAAGCTGAATTTTTTTTAAATAACAAGAGGTTCTGCAGGAATGACTTATCTAGCTGGAAGGATAAAATAAGTGCTTTATTTTGCCCGTATGAGCCTTTAGTGTGACTGTCAATAGCACCAAATGTAATCATTACTGGAGGGATAAACTACTTGTCTGTGACCTCACATAATTTTCAGATATGCTTCAAAACAGCCTCCTGCAGCATGCCAGAGTATAAATCAGTACCAGGAAACAAGAGAGCAGAGCAGAGCCTGTGTAACCTCGCCTTTGCTGACAGGCACCTGCAAAAAATCCTCCTGCCCGTGCAAAGCGACCGTCTTGTGGGGGACCCACAGGTTACTCTTCAGTTGTGGGTTTTACGTAGGTGAAAATTTCAGAATGCCTGTTTAGGAGCACAGTTATTTCTCTCTACAGGCCTCAGGAAACTTCAAATCAAGTAAATAGGAAGGAAACAAATTATATTACCAGGGTATGATGAAACATAATTATTTGCAAAGTGCTTTGAGATCATCTGAAGAAAATGTTAGAGAAGTATAAAGTTGTTCTTACTATCACAGCTATAACAAGATCTCATATTACTCTATGTTCTGAGTGACCAATAGAGATAAATTTCTGACATTAAGACCAACACAAGAGTTTACTTCTGGAAGATATAAGATATATATTATGTAAGATACTGCTGGAAGACATAAGTTTATTTGTGTATCACATACTATGTTGGTTTATCTCTGTAGGGCCATAAAACTGTTGTGCCTGTAACATTGTTCCTTGTGACTCATATTTGCTAATAACAACAGAGGACTGTTTTAGTTCCTGGTTTGGCAACAAAGAGATTATTAGCAAGCACTTCATCGGAAGAAGGCGGTTTTTTTTTTTCTCATTTCTTCAGCATGCAAAGAAATTTTTGCTACGTTACAGAGTGAAATAAACTGAGACTAAAGACAAAGTAGAAAAATACGGGGAGTCATTACAGTCATACATTTCTGTCAGCAGAAAGCAGTTGGTAACTGGCCAGGCATCGGGATGCCTTGTCCCCTGAGCTAAGTTTGGACCAGACACCCACTTGACTTCCTGTCTGAGCGTCAAGTCACTGCTGGCTGCAGAAGGAATTCCAGTCACTCCTGATTAAAGAGAGACGAAATATCCAAGAAAGGTGAAGACAGGACTCTGCTGAAAACCTGCTTTTCAGCATCTCCCATCTTTCTTGGGATGCAGGAGCTGGGAAATTCACTGTTTAGGACTTCCCTGAAGCCTTCTCGCTGCAGAAATTGTATTTGAGGGGCAGCAGTAATAGACAATTTGAAGAAGTTATCCTCTCCTCTACAGATGTTGAGTCTCAAAAAAAATCTTACTATTACTTCCAAATTGAAACTACCTACCTATAAAGCAAACAGCCTACAAAAAGAAACATCTGAGAGCTGGAAAAGGCTTGAAATAATGCTGTCTATGCAGTTTTGTCTTCCTTGTACATACTGTTACGCAGTTTTGCCTTCATTGTACATACTGTTTATGATACATGACTTAATTGCACAACCACATGCCATACTTTTACCCTCCTTATAGTAGTTAAGGAATACTCCTTATTCTCTATGTCTTTTTTTGTTACACCTCATCTAAATAAATCCAACACTTCAAACAGGGATTTCCCTCTGACTATGCCAGTGGTGCTCTCCTCACAGAATCTCCATGCTCTAGAAACATTGAGAAATTTCATTTGACAAGATCCCCCCGGAGAGAAAGTAACATTTTAACCCTCATTTCACATAAGGTATCTAGAGACCAACGTCAAAACCTGTTGACGGTCTCCTAAATTTGGAGTTTCAGCTTGAGACACCAGAACAGTGACATCTTTTCAGAGAGCTCAGCAATTCTCACTCTTCAAAGAACAATACACTCACTTTCAGGTCCATATGTGACTATTTTAAACTAATGCAAACAGGGCCACAGATGTTCCCCTTTGACACTCAGGAAATAAACAAAAGCTGGATGTGACTTTGCAAGTCTTGCATAGAAAGCCTGCAGCAGGAGCAAGGATAAAATCCAATTATCTAGGACCGAACTCAAGTTTCTCAAGTTGTAAGAGCCTTTCAATCCTTCCTTGCAATTTCCTGCCACATTTACACTTTGCTGAAGTGATACAAAAAACATCCTCACAGAATTTGGGCTTTTTGGAGATTAATGTCCTACTCATGTGCCAAATGAGGTAGGGATCTTGTGGTAAACGTAGCATGTGATCCTCTAATTAGAAACAGCACTGTAACAAGAACAGGATCATTTTTATTACCTAATAACTTACTCAGTTTTGGCTATTCCAGGATGACTTGTAAAATCAAATCAAATTTCCAGAATAATTCCAGATGCAAAGCATGATCTAAGTTTAGACAACAGGCACAGTACTTCCCTGCTGTTCAATCCTTTAAGGTTAGGTTTCCTACTCAGTTTCCACTTCCGACTACAGTTAGCAGTCATCCATTTCACAGACAGGCTTGGCAAATCTCAATTTTATCTTTCTGGCCCCTCCAAACCCACTGAAACTGCCCAGTGGCTGACAAGGAGGACCTGACACAGAAGGTGCAGTGCAGAAAAGATGCTGCTAAAACTGAGCAGAAATTACAACTGCTGGTAAACATGAGTAACCAAAAATAAAAATTGATTTTGACAGTTGATTTTCAGTAGAAATAAAAATAAATTCTACCATGACTGCTCAGAGGAGACTGTTCTAACCACAAGGTATATGACATTCCAGCTGTAACTTCATATAAATACGTTACAAAAAAAAATTCATTGAACCACAAGGAGAGTTTAAGAAGGACTTTTATAACATCCTAGTCAGGGCACAAAAATGTTTAAATATTTTCCAGAAACTGAAGCAGCTTCAACAAAGAACATCCTGCCACAAAACTCTGGGGCAGAGGAAGGGGAGGTGAGGGTATCCAGCTCCCAGAAGGAAACTAATTTCCTCGTACTTTAGGTATTTGTTTCCTACAGCACAGGGAAGAACAAGTCCCCCCCGGCCCATAATCATGGCAAGTACTTTGCCAGCAAAGCTGCTAGAGCAGCTCGCCAAGGCGCTGGTACACCTTGCTGTGACAAAGGCTGAATCTATCCCTTCATATATACTGCTTTTGAAATGCACTGCCACCATGGAAATCCTTTCTCTCTTTTATGGTTTTTTCCCATTTCAGTTTGATATGAATTAAAATAGCTTTCAGTTTGGTGACCAGGCTGAAAATTAAATTTTCTAAACAGCTCCAGTCATAATATCGACATATAAGACAGGGCAGGCTTAATTCAATGCCCTGAATTGGAATGCTTGATTTGCATATTTTAACATTTTAGCTCATTTTTCATTGTCTTGTATATTCTTCTAGTCATATAAAGAAACCAGCGTATTTCCTTATAGGTAGAGGAGTCAGTAGGACCTGGACCTCCACAGTCACAACAGCCCTCCTCTGTGCAAGCTAAAGGGATAACCGGTAGCAGTGGTAGCAGGCTGTCGTTCCTGGAGTAGGATTTAGTAGACTGCAATAAAGAAACACATAGGCCGGTTCAGTTATTTGTAAATAGCTGATAGTTTAAATGTCAATGCTTTGGACAGGGCTGACTGGGAATCAGCTCCAGCTTTCATTACTTGGTGGCACCATTACAATACTTTATTGAATGATTTCTCTGTGTGAAAACCGTCACGAAGCTCTTAGGTGCTCAAAATTAATTGGCCCAACAAAGCAATTCTTGACACCATTGTCTGTTTCTTTATGCCTTGTTCTCCTACAACATCGATCCACTTGGAGAAGTAGTTCAACTAGAAAAGCCAACCTATATATATCCAAAGCCAGTGACACTAACCTCTGTCATTAAGAGTAATGAAACACAGAACAGGGTTTTTTTTTTATTTATATGGAGCTGCTCTATGAGCTTAGGGACAAGGATATGATTTTACATATTTTTTAATCCAGGCTTATAGCTATCTCCTTGTGCAACTGCAGACCACACTTGTACCATTCTAGGAGAACAAATAAAATTGGACTTAGCAGCATGTCAGCTGGACATTAGGTTGGCAAAGCATGTGCCATGGCAGGGCTTGTTGGGGTCAACTGGCCAGCCCTTAGAGATAAATTAGATCTGAGGCAGGAGATCTTCAGCTAGAGCCAGAAGCTCATTAGCTGTAGAAAGCACTAGGCAAGCTGGTGAACCTGAACTTATAATATAACGGATAACGGGAATGGATATCTGCAGGTCTTTTTTCTTCTTGCCACTTCAGTCTCTGATTGGAGTAAGGAATTTCTTGGTGTCTCTAAGCTCTCTGTAAAAATGAATCCTGAACTCACACGTTGGCCAACTAATACCTGGTATGAATCTATAGGGTATGTGTGTTTATATGTAGGGTGTGTTCATAACTTTTTATCCTTGTATAAATATATACACACAGAAATCCTGTACACACCTGTACAAAATTATAGAGAGAGAGGAGGTGTATGCATGTGTATCAGTTTATAGTTAATATATATTGGTCACTTTTAATTGAGTCCAGTGTTATGTCAACCTGCACTTTCCCATCTATGTCAATGGCTTCAGGTACCTCTAGAGAAACAGATACAGCAACTCAGATTTGGTCACACAGATGAACTGCACGTGCTGCAAATGTAAAGGAATGCTACTCTTCTGGAATAGCTACTGACTGTTGCACATCTACATGAGAAAAAATCAGCCATAGTCATACTTAAAATAAAGAAGTACCCACCCATTCAGGAGTATGAAGGTTTTGCTGATCCGGCACAGTTCCATAAGTGGGAATAATCACCTGGTTCAGTTCCAAGACTAAAAATAAAAAGTGAAAAAATTTTAGTATTTTGTGTGGTAGGTTTTTTTTTTTTTTTAATTTCATTAATGCTTTTGGAAAAGCCACTTTAATGCACTTATTTAGTGTTTCAGAAGCAGAATGGTTGTGTCTCACACTTCAGTTACAATCAGCAGGTGGCAAGAGAGCAAAACATAAATTTCACCAGGATGACAAGCTAATGCTAGGAGAGCATCCTGACCAAGCTACTGTAATGCAACACGTGTTATTTAGTGTTTCAGAAACACTTCCCACACTCTAGCTGTTATTACATTTATCTTTCAATGCATAAGAGTTCAGATAGTGCTACCTGCACAAATAACCCTAGCTCATGCTGGCTGTCGGGCAATAACAAGAAACAATACCAGGGAATTATTCAGAAATTCTGGAATGGGTGTGATACAGGCAGTGATGCTAGTGTAACATTCACTCTATAGCAGGAGTTATTTTCACATAACCTAATTACACACCTACAAGTTTAATGTGTATTGATGCCCCATTGACTCCTCACCCATTTCCCCAATATCTGCTGAAAACCAACAACCTGCAAACTGAATTGGTTTCCTGAATTGACAGCATAAAATAAAAACGATCTTGTGAACTATGCTACTCCATGATACTGTTATCCAACACACTGGGGAAACTGGCCAGCAGATCAAGCGCTGGATAACACACAATTTCATCCTAATAAAGCTGCTGGAAATAATTTACAGAAGTTCTACAATCACTGCAAGCTATTGGTTTTAGTTTCTTAACACATGTTTTCAGGTCTAGCCTTAGATCCTTAAAATAGAGAGATGTCTTAGCTAAGTTTGTTCTGCACTGAGGAAAGGTTTATGGATATCAGTGGTACCTAAATGCCAGTATTGTCTGGAAAGGACAGTCTCGACTTATCAAACATGCTATAATACTAAAAGAAAACCCACAAACACTAAAATAATCTCATCTGAAGTACTTTTAGGATAGCTGAATGCTGATTAGCTACAATGCCAGGACACACATAACATATGCCTGGTTTTGGTTTTTTTTTGGCTTAAAAACTTCATTGATATGTGGCCAAATTCTCAAGAATTTTTGAGAAGCTGCTCCTCACTGATGATGCTCATTCACATCAGTTGAAGACAGACAAAACACTTAGAAGCAGAGCACAATAAGACCACTCTTCACATATCAACAGAACTCTATTATGGCCTCTAATGTTGAGCCGTCAGTTTCCAGATCTCTGCTGTTGTGATAGTGTATACTCTAGGGAGGAGACAAAGGCAGGTCCGTGGGTTTTTCCATCAACATTGCTTCAGAAACATTTGCATCATAACTCAAAGGTTGGTCCAGTTGAATAATCAATGTCTGCGAGCTCTCAAAAATATTAACATCTTTACAAAACTTTCCCAATATATAAAAAAAAGAGCATGAAAATGTGGACTAGTACAGCAAACAAAAGTCACATGGTGAGGCCATAATATGAGGACTCAGAAAACATGAGCATATCTCAGCAGTTACTGCAACATTGCTGTGTAGGTACATCATCGTATCCCAACGGGCTCAGCCCAGACTAGTGTGAGAAGAGCAGACGCATATTCTTGATGTCAGCATAATGGACATCACCCTACATTCCTTAGGTCATTCTTTATTTTCTATCTGGACACAAAGATATTCAGATACAAAGTGTTTCTGAAAACCCACGGAAGAGGGAATGTTTCTGCCCACATATAACAGGCAGAGCAAAGGAGAAATGGAAGCATCTTGCTTTGAAATACAAACATCTGCTCTGAAACTCTGTGTGCCATTACACAAAATGAGCAAATGTGGACACATACACGAAGACTTCTGCCAGCTGCTGAACTGCAGTAATGAGAGTCATGAGTTAAAATGGTCATTTTGCTAAATCCTCACGATGTGTAACTACGCACCCCTCATCAGTACTATAAGCAGTCAGAACTGAAGAGAAGGGGTAAATATGGCATTCACCGCAGGAAGGATAACACCAGTTCTACCAAATCCTGATGGATCTGGGACTGGCCAGGAATATCCTCTAGAAAATTTTATATATGGGTGCAATTTGCTTCTGCCTTAGTGTCTCTGGCCAGCATATCCTCACCATGGTATGGTGACTGTCATGTGCACTTTATAATTTTATCAATATTTAGCATCTTAACACATTTTTACTTGAAATACCACTTAGTACAGTCTCTGGGCCATAACTCCATCGAAAGGACTTATGCAAAAGGGACCTGCCACTCTCAATTCTTACGGGACATTAGCCTAGAACTTATCTCAAATTAAATACGGAATAATGCTTGCTTGAAGTAAAAAATACAAAGCCTTGACACACCTGAACATATACATAGATACGATTTATTCTGGCATTGGTTTACAAGGACAGTTGTGACAATTTGTGCAGTTTTTAACTGGAAGAGACCATTCTAGTCTCTCAGAGATACAAAAATGGCACCTGCAAAAACTCAGCTTTGCCAGAAAAAGCTGCACCCACACAAAGTGCTTTTTCTACCCCCAAAATAATTTCATTTATTTCTCCCACTTCCCTTCCACCATTATGGTAAGGTCAGTTTTAATTGTGGAGGACAAGAAAAAAACCTGTAGCACAACAATTTGGGGCTGGACACTAGGAAAAACTTTCTAACAACAAGAACAGTAGAAAAGACTGCCTGGGAAGGCAGGTGAGGTCATGTGAGATCTTCAGCATCAGAGATTCTGCAGTACAGACTAATTAAATGCTCTGGAACAAAGTAGACCAAGTTGAATCTGGCATGAACCTTAGGACGATGGCCTAGATGAGCTTTTGAGGTCCTTTCCAACCCAGTTTCCTCTAGATGTAAGTCTTGTCAGAGTGTTCTCATAGTTATGCCCCAAAAAGACCACTGTGCTGAGTATTTCTTCTTCAGAAGCATTATCACTCCTGTTAATATCAGAGCACATCAAGCGTAAATGCTTATGTTCTATCACCCAGCCAAGTAAAGCAAAGAAGGTGTAAGGCAATAAAGAAATCTGGTGGATTTGTGCTGGTATATTCTGATTTTAATTGACGGATACATCAAATTCTATCTTCAAGCAATCCTGGCATCATATGCTTTTGTCAGAATACTTAATCTAATTTCTTTGAATTGTAATCATAGATTTTGAGTTCCTGCTCAGCTGGTCTTTGATCTAGTCCTTACAAAAGATGCTATTGTAAAAAATTTCAGTAGTGAATCTGTGCATGCCACTTTACAAGAATATCTCAGTGGTATCTGAGCCGCCAAGTGGCATTTCCAGCTGCTCAGAGATTGTTCTGCAATCCAGGACACTGAATTGCACTGTCAACATGTCACACCTTACCTCAAATATGCCTATATGCAAGTGCTAAGAAGTCTATGTTAATTCTACATTGATCCTTTATAACCTCTGTATATCCCACGCTCTGGACCAGGCCACAGGAGATGAATCCTGCAGTTATTTCTACCAGTAAATTGTTCTGTGAGCTTTCTCTATGGCTTTGCTTTCTCACAGGTCAGCCAGCATTTCTAAGTGGATTGAATAAAGATCCTAAAATTCCTTTAGAGTCGATGTAAAACATCCAGTCTTTTCATTAGTTAATTGATGTTGACAGTGAATGGTTTTGTAAGTTCAGTGATCTTCCCATTGAATTGTTCAATTTTAAAGGCTTTCATGAACATTACTATTGCTACAGTAGAGGTGAGAGGCTATGGCACACTGATCATTATGAAAGCTGCTCTCCCTTTTGAATAAATCTAAAGAAGAATTAAACCTTTCCTTGGAGTCTTAATGGTGAAGTAATAGAAGCTGCCTAAAGCACAGCAATAGAGATGAAACCGTATTTTTGGGATTGTAAATTAAGAGGCCTGAAATGGACAAAAAGTAGTATCCAGAAGTGAAAAGAAAGATGCTGTCCAAAAAAATGTTAATGACAAGAAAACCACAAAAAAAGCTGATGTCTGAAAAGATCACTGGGTTTGAGTCTATAATCTAGGACATTGCCAGACATGCTTGGAGTTGCCAAACTTTTTGTGCCAAATAACATCTAATGCAAATAAGAGAGGTGAGAAAGGGCAGTAGCACTCTTTCACTCTTTAAGCCTGTAAATCACCTACATAAGCCAAATTTATAGGCACAGAATTATTCTGAGAAGTCAAAAAGGTTTTACAACACCAAACTCATAGTACCTGGTACTTCACTTCCCTCAACAAATGTGTGAGACATTGCCAAGGACAAAATATCAGCCGTGGCACTGAACATGGTACTTCATGAGCAATCATGAATGTAAAGCCAGGAAGCAACGTCTGGAATCTCCAGGCATTGCTGGTTTGCTACAGACATCATATCACCTCCCATCTCCTTCAGCGTATTTTGTAAGAGTACTGACTGTCACACAAGTTTAAAAAAGTGTAAGTCCCAAATCCCACTCTTACAGGTGAAAAAATAAATCAATAGAATATTTTGCTCTCCTAAGCACAAAACTCAAGTGCTCAAGAACATCTGCCCAGCCCCTCGGTGGGACCTGCCTGCTGCACAGAGTGCCTCCTCCATAAGCAGGGAAGTTTACAGTATGGTTACAGAAAACGAGTTGTTGCAAAGCTAGACCACAGTGGAGGGGCACATCACTTTATCTGTGTTACCTGGCTGCATGCACAATGCTGTTCCACAGCAAATGTAGGCAGGAAGCATAGGAGGCATTTACCAAAGGACACCATTGAATAAATGATGTGCTTCAAACCCACACTCTAGCTTAGCTCATAGCACTGCCCTCATGTAGCTGTGCCTTAGACAACAACATTCACCGCATGTAGAGATGTGAAAACATAAGTATGCAATTAAGCGCATTTAGGTCTTGTAGACGTCAAATAGATTGTGAAGAGATCTACTGATTGAACTTCACTGACTGGAAAATATCAGGAAATATTTAGATGCATTTTTTATCTGAATTGACACATTCTCTGAAATGTTTGTTTGACAGTCCTGTCACCACATTAGAAGAGATAAAGTAGTCATTAGTAAAGTAGATCAGTTCTAATGAAAATAAATGAAAATATCGTATCAGGTTTGCCACCATGAGGCTCTGAGGGCTGGATGAACTCAAATTGCTCCCATCTGCTGGGATAAACAAGAAGATCCAAAGACAGTGGGCTTTGCTCTGACACTGCTTTCTAAGTAGAGCTGATCCTACATTACACACCTCCTCAGAACACAGGCCAACACTGTGGTAGCATCTCCCCATCTGAGTAGGCTGCAGTCATGCAAGCAGAAGATTGGTTTCATGATAACATCACACATGGCAGGCAGGACTCAACCAAGCAAAAAACGAATTTATGCCATGTTGTTTTAAATGTCTCAGAAGATAAAAAAGGCCAAGAACTGACATTACAAATGAGTTTCCCTACTGAGCAAGGATTTTGCTTTTCCAAATCTTAACACTTCCCCAGAACATGAAGATATTGTTATAAACATGACTACAAGCCCTGGGGCTACAAAGAATGAAAACTTAGCACATATGCTATTTAGACTACAGAAACAACTGCTTTCCTTCTTGTTAATTTAGCTCAGATTACAGATATACAAATATATTACTTATATTGATACATTAAATTAATCTATTAATAAAATAAATTATACTAGTAAACATTAATCAAATAGTTATTACTAAAAAAATTGTATCAGAATAGATCACAACCTGTTTTAGGGGCTGATCACAGAACAAATTTTTTTTCACTCAAATGTAAACTATTCAAGCCATATGTAATACTTGCTGAAATCTGAAGTGAAGTAAAACATTTGCACAACTTGAATTTTTCTGTAAACAGAAACTGCTGGACTGATATACTGGTTTTTGACAACTACAATCTTTTTTGTTGGTGCAGAATATTTCTTTATTGTCATTTATTTCATATGTTCAGTTCATTGCATAGGAGTACTCTCAGAGATGAGAGACTAGGAGTGAAAAAAGCAAGAGTATATATTCTCCTTTTAAAATATATGAATTAAAGAAAGAAAGAGACAAAGATCCATAGTGCTAAACCAAAATTAGTCGAGGCCATTAAGCTCCTTGAGCTACATCCTTTGTTGAAAAAATCATTTTTAAATGTAAAATATCCTCAGTAGTCTTAATCCTCATACACCAAGCCACATATGAAATAGTCCTGTTTAATCAAGTAAACAATTTAAAAACCCCGAACCCCGTCAACTCCTCCTTATCTAGGATGATATGTTAACCTAATTCCTTTCACTTCACAGAGTAAATGAATAAACACAAAGAGTTACGAAAATAATGTCTTGGGTTATCCTTCCCAAATGTAGGTCTGATTTTTCTACCTTGCTCCTTGCTAGGTGGAGACATTATTATAGGGATCTTTTTGATGGTTAAAGGTCTGTCTGGGCTGAAGTGACTCTTTCAGATTAGCTCTTCTCTGGGATAGTTTTGTCTCCACTCACATATGAGGGGAGTCATTATGATCACAAATTATCAATGGTTTCACCTTGTTCCACCAAAATACTACTGGCTTGCATTTTGTAGCATTCATTCTTTTCAGTTCAGTTATTTGATTGGAATGTGTTTAAATTAGTTTTATTTCACACCTTTATTTGAAGAATACATGCTACTAAAGCCCATATTCTTATTTTTCTGAAAAAGTTATGTATTTGAAGAGAAAATGAATTATTTTAATAACAAACTATACTCTATAATCTATTATTTATAGTTAATAAGAGACCTATACAGGTGCTTTCCATGTGAAAGTCTTGATCTCTTCTTATGGCCACCTGCAGCCTTACAGCATGTGAGAAAACAGATGACAATTAGTAATGCCAAAATGGCTTTTCAAGCTGTCAGTAAACTACATTCTTTGTGCACTCACACAGAGCAGATCTGCAGTTATCGTCAACCCAAAACCTAATCTATGCCACATAATAAGAAAAGCATTGATTTTAGTTTTGGACACCCAAGCACACCCAATATGAAGCTACAGATACTGTTGGATCACAAAGGATGTGGAAGGGCTGACTTGGAAGATGATTCTTTATTTGAAAGGCTATTCTTTCCATTAAGTTATCTTCTTCTCCAGCTGTGCAAACAAAGGATTGGGAACATATGGAATGACTTTGAAAAATAAATACTCTTTCATGACCAACCCAAAACAGGAAAACATTCAGTTGGGAATATAACACTGCATATTGCTGGTCTAACACCCCACATCCTGAAACAGCCAGCTCAGAGTCGGGGTAGCTCAGCAAAAATAATAAAGTAATTAGCAGGCAGTTATAGAACAAGAAATTAGACTGTGTGGAAATTATTCTGCTGATAGCAGTGCCTGAATATTTAAGAGGCACTGATCTGGAAGGTTTAAGGGGCTCAATAACCAAATTGTCAAACAGTTCTTATGTGTTCAGAGCTCCAAGTGGGACACTTGCCCAAAACCTGTGGCAAAAATCCTAAATCATTTCAATGAGACCTGGACTATCCCCAACTTCAGTTTCAAAAACAAACACTGGGGTAATGACTTTTTAGTTGCAATTCTGTGAATACAGAGTAACCCACTGAAATGCAAATGATGGCTCCTGGTTTTCACTGCTGCAACACACACCAGAACCAACCTGTCTGCATTCAGCCTGCACATCAGAGACCAGCTGACTGTAAATCACTGCAGAAATTCAGTTGCTAATTAGACTATTCTAAATGCTTTTTCTGAAGCTAAAGAATTTACCCACCTTCGGCTGAAATGGCTGTCAGAAATAATTATTTTGGATCTCATCTGTCAATAGGCAACATATAGAAATAGAAAAAAATTTTGGTTTTTAGAATGTATTAACATGCCCACCTGCTATAATTTTAAAAAATATTTGCTATGCTTTTTGGTTGTACACCGAATGCATACATGTCAAACAGCCAGTTAGCTTTGTCAGAGTATAAAATAATGGAATAAACTGCTTAAGGCTGAAGGCTTCAAGCTGATAAACTTTTCTGGCATTAATCTCTGGTTGGAATATGGGCTTGAGTCATTCTTCTTCACATACACCTTCTTACAATCTATTAAGTAATTTAAACATATTAAAATGATACAACAAATGAGCCTTCTTAAATTTTTCAATTAAGGGCTGCTTTAATCATATAGAGAATCAAGTAGAAAACTGCTGTAATGTTGACCACCAAATGAGCCTGTTTCATGACTGCTTCAACCTATGTCACATTGTTAAAAACAGAGGCACACATACATATGTACTTTATTTCTTTTCTTTTTAACAACAGTGCAAACATTGTCACTCCTGTTGTCAAAAATGCAAGTTCTCAGTTTCCAACATTAAGAAAAATAACTACCTTAGTCACATTAAGAACATAAGACATAAGGGATCAGCTGCGTCGTTGAATCCAGCACCAGCTTACAGACGACTTTGAGTTTTAGTTTTGTTAGTAGGTTCTGAGAGAAAATTTTCGTTACTTGGAATAATCTGTTTAAGTCTGAAAAAGGGATCAAAAAGAACAGGTTGCTGTTTTTTCTCTTACAGTAAATTAAATCCAGGTGGGAGACAATGAGATCCACTAACTCTAAAAACCCAAAGGGTATTGGGACAGATTTGCAGAAGGTGTTAGGCATATAAAGTTACAGATAAATTCCTGCCGGGGTATTCAAAAGTGTCCAAGCAGATTGCCAGTTTTTATGCCAAATTATATCAAACACAGTGTATGGCCCTTATTGAGCAGAATGAATACCTCAATTTCATTAATCAATCCATCAATTTTATTAACTATAGTAAATGTTTCCCTAGCTTAATAAATTATTTTAAATACAAAATGTTTTATAAACACAATTTCTTCTTAACTATTCGGCTTATAAGATAACTACAAAACACGTTTGCACGTTGTTCTCTTCTATGGTTAATTAACTCTACTTACCAACAAGATGCATCTAAATAAAGTTCAGAGTAAATGGTTACTATTTAGTCGATAAGAAGTAATTCAACAACAAACTGAAAATCAGAGTAAGTGTGCATTGTGTTATGCACTTGCTGAGATGCATGCATATCTATGGAATTAAAGAAGGGATGTAGGCATCTAAAACAGGACTTGGGAGTAACCAAAACATTCAGGTCCAGAAGTACAAATCAAAGACATGGTTGTGCAGCTGCTGGCTAACAGGAGTCTCCTGCCAGGCAGTGAGGGCATTTCTCCGGGGGATCACCAGGGACTAGGCTGGATGTAGTCCTTGTGGTACACTCAGCAACATCATTATTCAGCAGAACACAATGGTTTTACTATCTTTGTTGCCCTAGCAATCAGTAAGAAAAACCTCTTTCTCTTAGAAAGCCTTTAAAATAAAAATTCAAAACATGATTAAAAACTCTACACAGGTTACTACTGATTCCGACCTGTAAATTAAATCACTAACATCAATCGTTCCACTTTGGTGAATACTGCTTTACATGGTGGACACTGGTTTTCAGGGCTCTTCAAAAAAATAGAATGTTTTAGTCAAACGTGGCAAGTGAGCAGTAAGACTCCAAACACAAACTCACAAACACCAAAATAGTGCTGGTTCAAGACCGTCTGTCACCATTGGTTCTTATTTTAAAGAGGACAAAGAAAGGGTTTGGATCCTGGTCTTCCCACTTCAGAAGTGGTTCTCACCACACACAAGGTAAAAGGTACACAGTGATATCACTTGATCTAGCACAGGAGATTCTGGTGCATTTTAAAGCAAAGGCAGTAATTGCTCATGATAAAGCCCATATTGTTATGCTTTTTTCTTCAAGACCCTACCTCCTTTTGTATACAATAGACGGCTGCAGTGAGGATGACTCCAGGTTTGGCCAAGGAAGGAAATGTGTCTGGATAGAACTTTAATTTGTTTTTGCAAAAGATGGACAGGATATAGAGACTGTAGGAAGACTGAAAAGAAGAAAGATTATCTGATTGCCAAAGAATTTGTGTGTGGCCTTGGAGATGTGGCCTATGCCCCAGCATTGGGAATAAATACACGTGATGCTGAGCAAGCTACCTGAACAAAGTTTTGCCCAACTTTCCATATCAGAGTTTTCAAGCTAACT
Source organism: Eurystomus gularis (assembly GCA_013400335.1). Taxonomy (NCBI): domain Eukaryota; kingdom Metazoa; phylum Chordata; class Aves; order Coraciiformes; family Coraciidae; genus Eurystomus; species Eurystomus gularis. The sequence goes on from VZZY01016675.1 coordinate 40,692, forward strand.
GTCCAGGGTGTTACAGCTAGGAAGCTCAGCAAAGCTGGGCATTTGTCCACAAGTTAGCTGGAGAAGCTAACTTCTTCAAGTGTGGTACTTGGAATAACAACACTGGGAAATGCTCTTGTTTCTGAAAAATCAGTCCCAAAGCTTTTGTGATTGGTGAGCATTTTTGGGACAATTTTGTATGAAATGCAGAGAGTTTATTAACTGTAAACCCAGGATGGTGCTTAGACCTGATTGTACAGAGTTGGTTGAAAATTATTTATTTCCTCATGGCCCTGCAGTAAATGTGTTGTAAGAGGACCTGCCAGTGGGATGTGGATCTCCCTGTTCAGGGTCTTGTCTTTGCACAACCCGTTCAGAAGTGTTTTACATTCCCCATATCTTATCACTTCAACAGCCTCCACTCCTATCATGGGGGTCTGGTTTCCTGAAACTCCAGCTCTCCCTAAAGGCAACCTGACAGTCAATCCCTGTTGGATATTGTGCTCAGATGTGGTAAAAGCACCCCAGAAACACAGAGGAGGTAAGGAATAGAAGTGTACGCTGTGTGAGCCTTGGATAATTTGAGTTAAACAAGGCTTGGAGCCATGCTCTTAATGAGGAAGATAAAAAGAAATCTGCAATTACTACCAGTTTACTGAATGAGGCAGTGGACTTAAGAGGAAAAAAACCCCAGTGATTGTGTAATTAAAAACTATAACATGCATGCAAACAAATGGCAGGAAAATTGAAGTTGCCCGGGCAACGTTAACGCTGACATTGCCCAACTTCTAAGTGCTTGACTTTGCAATCTTAATGTTAACATTTTTTAGACATAATATATAATTAGGCACAGCCAATTAGGGATGCTATGGCTTCTGTTGGTAACTGGTAATATTTACATTTAAATATGGAGGAATATTACTGCTGGCTATACTATATTATTTAATTATACAGTCAGTTTTGAAATGAAATTATATCTGAAGCATTTGAGAGATTCCCTTGAGCAGAAGTGATGGAACAATTATTACTGCAATTTGGCAGAAGGAAACTTTGCTGAAAGTCTAGAATTTCACCTAATCAGAAAATTTGATTAGTGGTTCATGTGTAGGAGCACTCTGTGCTGCTGATGAGTAATTTCAAAATGCACTATAAGAAAAGTAATCATAATAACTATGGACATTTTTCCTGAGCAACTCGCATATCAATTTATTAAGTTTTAAAAGTCAGTTCAGAATAATGTAATTAGTGTAAATTCAGTACCATGACAGAAAAAAACCCCAACAACCCAGTGTGTTTTAGGTTATTACAATCACTACGAATAAAAAGTGCTGGTTTCTGCTGACAATTCAATTCATGATGCCCAGCAACTACAGCTAAGTACGGTCTGACAGCTTTATGCCAAGCAACTATGGCTTTGAACACACAGAGATTTCCAAATTATTTTCTGGGAAAAGAGGCATTAACAAGAAAGGTGCATGTGTGCACACAGCTTTCTAGTAAGAGTAATGTGGGCGGACTGATGAAAATAAGAATATGGTCTCTCTGTCTGGCATTGAAAAGTCCACTATACAACTAGAGGAAAAAAACAGATGCATGTGAAACTCAAGAAACTTACACACAAACACATTTGGAAAATATGAAGGCAATAAAAACAAACTCCACGGTGATCATAAACATTTTTCCCTGGACTTTGAGAACCTGGGAGTAGAAGGAGGTAAGATCTCAGCAATCATTACAGTCCTTTTTACAAGACAAATGCAGTGGATTCGTTCAGAGAGAAAATGCTGTCCTAAGGTCATGATAAATTCAGTCACCCCCAGCTTCAGGTGATGTGAATGCACAGTCCAGGCATTGCACGTTTACCAGACCAAGCCTTGAGCTTAGGCAGAGCTGGCAATGCTACTAGCTTTCCACACCTTTGGCAGCAATCCACCTGTTGTTGGGATGGGTGAACTGTCATCTAGCTTGTGAGCCTGACTAGTGGCTTGTCCTTTCTATCAGATGTAAGAAGAAAACACACCACTTGCCTGTGGTCGTTCAGCTGCAGGGCTTAGCACTAGCTCCTGGCTTTTGTCCTTTGACATACTGCCTGCCCCAGTCCTCGACTTCATGTTATAATGGAATCTTTGGCCCATAGCTTGCCTTCTACCCACGTTCTTGCTCTGCCTTTTGACTGTTAAGGCTGTTCACTGGTTTTGCACAGGGTCAGGGATTTTTAAGAAACTGAGCGTGTGTGCAGCCAAAGAAGAACAAGGGCACATAAAAACACAAGAATGTGCTTATGGATCATCTCAGTGGTTCACCTAGCCCAGCCTCTTGTCTCCAAGAGTGACCAATGGAGCTCTGGGCCAAGATCACCATTCAGTGTTCTGAAATGGAAGATGAAGAGTATGGAGGCAGCGAAGGTCCCACGGTATGTGATCAGACAGAAGCAGTATATTTTTGGTTTAGATCATCTTGTAGCTTTTTAATTAATAAATTTCTCTCTACAGCTTTTGAACCCACAACTGCTTCTTATACCTCTTGGCACTGGGAAGGGTGAGGAGTGGTAAGTTTTTATTCATCTCCACTCCATGAGGTGGCACATTAGGAATCTCAGATACATTACATATTAGTACACACTCTGAGGCAGATGCCACAGGTACAAGAGGAAAAGTATCAACAGTGCTGCCCATGGGATAGCAAAAGCATTTGAGTATCTAGAGATTTTGTCATGTTAAGATTTGTGCTTAGAAGAAACAAATATAGAAGGATCATTCCCTGGGTAATGTCATACTTCACATTTCAGTATGGTCATTCACCACCATAGTGAATAGGTCTTTCAGAGTGAGAACAGTGGAGGCAGGTTTAGACTCACAAAAGTAAGCACGACGGTATGGTGCAAAGTGCCATTTCTAGATTTCTCTAACAATTGTTGCACCTTCCTAGAAGATTAGCCATTCCAGAATGAGTAAAGTCAGTCTAAGAACTCGTCAGGAAAGAATGCAGGTGAATTTGAAACTACAAGTCTCCTTTTGATTGTCAGGTAGCATAAAGATGTGGAAAATAGGTATTTTGAAAGCTCATCTCAGGAGGAAGCTTGACTTCTTGAAAGAAGGCAAGACTATAGACACTAATGAAGCTGATGAAAAATGATTGGCTTTGAGTCCTAGATACCAGTCAGCTATAAAAAAACCAAGCATCAAGAATAACAAGGAGGAAAAAGCCAGACAGAAATTGTCTTGTTTTCTTCCTATCTCACCTATAGCACAGTGTAATCTTAATAAAAGCCCAGAAAAGAGGAAATGCTGGCTTTTCTGTGGAAAGCAAGGAAAGACATTTTACTTTGGTGTCTATAAAGAGTCCTGCTGAACTGCTTTATGATGTTATGAAGATACCAAATGGCAGTTAACACAGGAACAACCAGGGGGCTTGCTCATTTCATGTAACAATACAGATCTTCATGAGAGTGCAACCAGTGTTGAGAGACCCAGCCATACCCCTCTTCACAAACTCATTTCCACTGAGATTCTAATCCTGTTCTTCAAAACTGTGAAAGTGAGAGGATGTAAAAAATCAATTTTCAGATGAAAAAACCCCAAAGTATCCTCTACAGCATTGTTTTTCATTTAAACTTCAGTAAGATTGCTTACGCATCTCATTATAACAGTAGGGAAGAAGCAAGTGTGATGGGCTGTTACAAAGCTAGTCACAATCCCTTGACATTGACTATGTTGAGTTTTGGTTTATTTTTTTAAAACAACACCATAGTGGCTTTACTTCGGATTCTATTTTTTGTGTCGAGAGGAACAAAAATGACCTTTTCCAATGTGTGAATCCAGCTCATAGACTATAAGGCAAGAAGGTACCAACAAGGTCATTCAGTCTGATCCCTGTAACACAAGTTAGAGGATGTCACATCCATGTCAACTCCAGCTTCTGGCTGAAGGTGAATAAACTTCTCAGTTCCGAAGATTTTACTGAATTGTGGACTGACAGAACGATATCAAGAAGACCTCTTAAAACAGACAACAAACTAGAATCCAGTAAATCCACCAAGAAAATTTTTTTTCACACTGTATCCTAAGTATGGACTTCACAAATCAGTAACTTCACATTTGGACATACTCATTTATAACTTACTGGAAAACTACACAAGCTGTGACACAAATGCTGCAAGCAAGCATCTAGAAACAGAAGAATCCAAAGACAAACCAATATCCACCTTCCAGATACTATTTTTTTTAGGCCTAACAGTATTTATAAACCAAAACTCACAGTGACATTATATTTACAGCTCTAAGTTTAAATGCAAACTCCATTTTGGAGGGATTTAGCACTCAGCCCTTCTAACTGGTTATTAATTTTCTTGAAATTCCTTAGAGTAACAGCCTGATGGAGATGTTGCAGCACACAAATCAATCCCAGTATCTTCTGCTAGAACAGTGGAAACCAGTTAGAAGGGCTGAGTACTAAATCAAGCAGCAAGCTGCTCTCTCTTCACATGGTAAAGGTGGGACAGAGAAGGAGGAGGAGAAGAGGGCTTCAGGACCAGCAAACACCAAAAAGAGACAGCAAGGAGGTGACAGTGTTAGCTGTGCCAGCCACTCTGTAATGCACACTGAGGGGACTGAGAGGGGCAGTCCCAGGCAGAGCACTTTCGGTGGCCTCACTTCAGCTCTCTGCAAGAGGCATGACCTAGCCTTCATAGAAAAACAAAAGTATCACACACTTGAGGAATATTTTAGGTGGGACAGTTAAACTCCAAGCCATATTTTCGTGTCTAGAATGAACAATGCTAAACATCACCACAGATTTCAATAGCAATGTACATTCTAAAAAGCAGGGATATATATTTAGGACCAAAAGCTTTAGCTGAGATATGCTTTTTCTCCCATATCAAGGGGATGTATTAGATAAGGGTACACAGATAAAGAAACCCCCACATTTAGAAAAGCACTCGCACTTTCATTTTCCTTGTATTATGAAATGAAGCAAACATGTTCCGTTAAAAAGAAGTGGAAAATTCTGCTCATACACTTTCAGAAACAAAGATGAAAAGGCAGTCCTGATGCCAAGAAATATGTATCATTCAACATTTCAGCCTTCTTGAAAGTAAATTTTGCTCACTAGACTGCAAGGAATTTTTTTTAATATCAAATATACATTTTCTCACTTCTGTAGACTTTGGTTCCCTACATTAGCACAGTTAGAAAGCTGCTTGGTCATGTAAAAGAAAAGCTTTTTAATTTTACTTATTGTCATATTTTTGACCTCATTCTAGGTAGACAAAACCTTAAAGGTTATAAGTACTTGCTGTATCAGTCCCCCGCTGCACATAACACTGACAGATATGTTCATGCTGAATTTGCACAACTAGGATTTCAGTGGTCATCCTTCCTGTAGCCATAGGCTTTGGGTTAGTTTAGTATCTGCAAAGTGGAGCAATATTGAAACAGGAAATAACCAAATGACTCCTCTGTCCCTGTTTGCTGTAGGCTGGTACTTTGGCTGTGAAGTCCGGACCCTAAGAGCACCTTATGTCACTTCTAAGTGACATTTCTCTTCTGCATGAGCCAAATCTGCTCAAATGGCACTTTGAAGGGCAAGAGAATCACTGACTCTAAAGGTGACACAGTAAAATGGTGAAGAAAATAGTGACGGATAGAACAAAGAGCTGAAAGACTCAACCTGAAAGCAAACAGGATTTCTCTGGAGTTTATTTTTGGATGCAAGGTGTTCCTAAGGAACATTCTGTTGAGGAGAATGGTCAGTGGGTTTGTTCAGTGAACTGTATGCAGTGAGAGATGCAGAAACTCCTTTGACGGGCACATTTGGTCTTACCTTAGAGTGCAGGATAAACATCTATACCCAAAACATTTAATCAAACTCTCCTCTATTCAGAGGAAAGAAACAAAAAGAAAGACAAGAATACACCAACCACAACTGATAAATGGGCTACCACTGTTAAGACAGATATTTATGCTTCCATCATGAATTCCTTTGGAAAAAAACTGCTGAAAAAAAAGCAACACTGAAAGAAACCCACTCTAAACAGCAACATACAGTCTCTGGGGGCCGAGACTGCAACATTTACACACTTAAATAACTTTATGGATGCTGACAGTTCCACTTAACTCAAAAGGGTTATTCTCATGTTTGTGTCATGTTTGACTTGCAATATGTCCCTACACAGACTGGTGCACAGAGATGAGCAGCACCTTGCTACCTCAGAAGTTTATGCTGTTGGGTGAGGACTACAGGAGCAAGCTGCAGGTAATCCTGTGAAAATCAGATTTCTACCATGAGCTGAGAGGAGTATGTGAAATTGTGGTAATGTAATGGCTATCAGAAGCACTACGCTGCCTGGGTCCAAACATCATAAAATGTCATTGGTTTTTGTGTGTTTTCTTTCCCTGAGAAACTTCAGAGTTGTTGTTAGTGAGATCTGACTTAAATCAGCTCTGTTAGACCACAATATTGCTGATATTTTAAGAGGTACAAAGGATAAAACCAACAAGCAGTGCAAGCTGTTTATCATTCACGTGTAAACCCTCTACATTCCCTGCCTAGACCACATGCATGCCCAGAACCTCGCCTAATCAACACGCATACCTCTGAAGGCTGATTTGCTGCAGGACTGTGACCTAACACTCTGACAGGGACTGTAGAATTAACTCTCTGCTCAAGAGCATGATAAGCTGGTTTTATACGTGCTTCGGTGCTGAAGCACACCATTGCACAAATGCACCTGGACTTCTGCCAGTCTCTGAGTGCCTTCTTGAATCTGATGGGGTTTTCTTCATTGCTTAAAATTTTCCTTATCCCGGAACAACTAGTCCAAATCAACTGCCCTTTGGCAGGAAACTCGAAGACAAGCCACTTTTGCTTTTGCCATGAGACAGACTTGCCAAGGTCAACCTCAAGCATACTGTCAAAATTGCTGCACAATTACATGGGGGACAAGCTCACCCTGACTCTAGTGTGTTTTACAGGAGGGCAGCCCACGTGCAGCGGTTGCCCCAAGACATAAATGCAGGGTTTTTAGCAGCCAAGCTTATCCCATGGTGTTCCTCACCAATGCCAAGCCTCCAGGCAGCTGTGGAGCCTTTTCATTGGGACCTGAAATGATTAACCAGATTGTAATTGCAGATCGCTGTTTAGTTAGATTTCAATGCCTATGGATCAATGAGCTATCTAATTAGAAATCTTAAGTTTGAAACATGTTTATAAAATTATACCCATTGCTATTAAATTTACATGTCTCGAAGGAGATATATTTGAATTTCTGTAATGAGCTTCTCAGCATGTTTGCTTTAAAGTATTTCCTACACTCAGCTGTTATACAGTGTGTTTACAGGAAGGTCCCAAAAAGATACTTTAAATTACTTTGACTATGAAAATGCTAAGCTTAAAGTCAAAACCTACGGGCATTTTTGAGCTACTTTTTGTGTGTAGGTGCAAAGGCTCATGCCTGTAAGCATTTCCACTGTTGGACCCAGAGTTTAGAAATAAACAGTATAGTTTTCTAATAAGAAAATACTTTGTAGTTTTAGCAACTGAAGGACTTCAGATTTCTCTTCTAACATCTGCAGCTTAATAATCAACTTCTACCTAAAACTAATTTCTTCTGTGCATAAGAGGTCTAAAAGAGAGCTTTGCTCTTGCAAACACCAATAAACTTGCAAAACCATCTGGAGCTTTTTGTGGCCAGACTGCATTGCCCTTGAAGCTTTTTCTCTCCTCACTCTATTATCAGCAAGGAACAAGTTTTTTTTAAAAAAATAAATCCAGCATTGACTCATTTATTCTTCAGGTCATATTGACTTCTTCTTCTTTTTTAGTAATACATTTTATGTTTAAGTCTTACCAAATATTGTAAGCAATTTTGCTGGGCTGTTTGTCCTGAGCACAGCCACCAGTTTATAGATTAAACTGTGCTTTTATGCAAATTCCTTCTTGTCTTTTATAGACAGCAGAATAATTAAATGAATTTAATTATTTCTCCTAGAACAAATCAGTATATACAGAGATGATGAAAGATTTAATATAGATATTTCCTCCATTAGGGACTAGTTCTGCATTCTCTACGATGAATAGCATTTACAAAAATAATGCTATTCCCACTCTAGTCAATGGGACTGCTCACAAGGGTAAAGTGTGCATTGTTTGACCTCATCCTTGTTCATTAATGACTATAAAAACTCCATTAGACTACTTAAGGAAAAACCACGTAGAAAGAGAACACTAATAATTTTACTAATATTGCACACAAACTAATAAAACTCTCTGGCAATGCTAGAGCCCTCTGGATCATCATCTCAGTCTTGTTTTGTTAAATGTTATTATCTCTATCTGCAGCGCCAAACCTAGAGCAGTGGAAATTTTTGGCAAATAATTAATGGTATAAAGATAGGATTTTTCTCCTGCTGGATAAATTACCTATGAATATATTGTGATTTTTACTATATATTAAAAGTATGCATGAAAACACCACAGATTAATTATTTCAATTCACTGCACCCACAGTTATATTACCTTAGTCTTTTGCTGTAACTTATTTTCCTACTGAACTGGCTTGAAAGAATCTTTATGCTACTGCTTATGAGTTCCTGGCCAGATAAACAGGTGAATAGCTCCACTGGTTGGCTTTTCCCTTATGAATTGTATCAAAAGTTCTTCCTCTTTCCCTTTTACTTACTTTCTTAGTCTGTACCCAGGTCTTAATGGATGTTTTGCCTTTACTTCCATCTCCTTACTCTTTCCATCTCTTCAACACTTCTTATTCCACCTGACCCTTTAATCAAGTCCTGGGTCTAAGCTAAAGGAGTCTCTCCATTGACCTGAGGTCTAGACTTTGATGCTTATCTTAGGCTTCTGCCACTAACAGCAACAGAACCCAGCTTCTCCACAGGCAGGACATGGCTCTTCTTCAACTCCTCCACTGTGCCAGATCACAGCAGCATGTCCTTGGATTACTAACATCAGTTCCCAGCATCTTTAGCAGGGTTGGTACGCTGACAGCATTATATAATCAACTTTCATACTTTCCACTCTGATCTGCAATCCAGATGACATTTTCTAGTTAAATATTCCTCCCACAAAAGAAGGAAAGAACCCCATAATCTTTCACCCACTGAAAAATCACTAATCTCATTCCCCCCCCTGACCAAAACACATTAGCACCACCACTGCATAGGAGACTCAGTGCATCTTGACACAAGTGCTTCTTGCTCCCCCTCTTCATTCCAAATTCTCTTCCCCACCCAGTGAAGATCCCTCATCTGACTAATTTCCCAAAGCAGTAATGGCTTAGGACAGGTCATGGGTCTCTGCTGTAGTAGTGGTGCAAGAACCAAGACCTTCCTGTAGACATTGTGAAAGTCAGATGCCTTAGCAAAAGATCCACCCAAGCTAGATGCCCACAGGACAGAAACACACCATGGACACTTGAGTTACCAGACATTTAGCCTGCTGCAGCAACGGCTTTCAAAGAGCGCTTGAACAGAACAGAGGTGGTGCACTGGCGCAGCAGCTTATTCTGATGACTGTACTGTAAGCCGTCTCCTATGCAAATATTTAATGTCCCATGATAAATCACATCTTAAAAATGCTGGAGAACCTGACTAACCAGATTAATGGGGTCAGGGGAAATCCGTCAACAAAAAAACTGAAAGGAAGAGAAATTATGAAAGCAAAGCAAAATCTGCTGTTGGTGGCAGTTCCTACAAAACTTTTATTTTCAGTTATGTCTAAAGAATATTGATGATTAGTGGTTTAGATGGAAATTATTTAATGTAAACACTAAATTGAAGGGTTCAGTCTTATTCAGCCTTTATACAATATTTTGAAACTAAGCTGCAATTTCTACCACATGAGGCATAAAATCAATTAATTAATGTTTATGCTCCAGTTGACTTGCAACTACACTGCTTAAAGTTTAGTTGGTTTGTGTTTTAATACATTTTTGGTTTTTTTCCAATCTGAATCTAGTATTCATTAGATGTTCAAACGTGGTCTCTTTCCAAAGCCATTTGGTCTTCCTGGTTCTTCCTGCTAACGGGGTCTGTGCTGGTCTTAATCTTACCCTTTTACAAATGTAACACACACATTTTATTAATATGGCTATTTCCATTAGCAAAACTATTTAGGCTCTGCCTGTTTTGCATTCAGTAATATTATGCCCTTCAATAGGTCAATCGTTGCATAGCAGATGGATCATCTATATTGATAAGGTTTAGAACTGAAAGGCTTGTGAAGAGGAAGCTGCTCTGATAGGGATGAGAACAATGGTTGCAGATAATTATGTTAAGGACATGAAGATGTGGGGCTGGGGGACAGGGTTCAGTGGTGGATGCGGTAGAGTTACATTAGTGGTTGGACTCGATGATCTTGAAGGTCTTTTCCAACCAGAATGATTTTATGATTCTATGATAATTCAACTGAATCAAGAAACAAAATATATTTCAGATGCCCATATAATTCCTCAGGAAGTTATCAAGACAATCCTCGTGTCATGAAGCCTTCAGAGAAATGTGGGATGCTAGAGTAAAGTGTGAGGGGTGGAGAAGACAAAGGAGTCTGTGCTCAGATATTTGCATTATTAAACTATGAAACAAAATGTATTGTTGGATGACAATTCACATGACTGTCAGTTTTCATTTCCCACAAACACTGGCAATAAGTAGATAAAGGGTACAATGTCCTTCTTTACAGCTTCACATTCCTACTGTGCTGCCACCAGTACACCCCAATGAAAAAATAAAGCCAAAATGCCATGAAGATGTAAACTGTGGCTGTAAGGTGGTTGTTGGGGAAATACTTCTTTTGGTAGCCAAGCCAATTTGTGCTGGCTTGATGTGTTTGCGAAGTTACAACCTACAGCTTTCATTTCAACTTCCAGATTCATCAGGCCTGAACCCTAACACAAAATATTAACGATGTGCTAGCAGGCTCTCCGTGTGGCCAGCGCAGCAGGTGAACACACAGGCTCTTCAGTGGGAAACCTCTTCCACCTACATTCACAATGAGCCTGGATTTGAAGCAAAAACCCTAAAAAGTTACAAGTCATACTAGGCCCATGATTTTATGAATCCTTTTAAAATTTTATATTAGAAATATCAATCAAGTACCAGTCTAATAACATATATATTCCATAAAGCAATACTTCAGTTAGAAAGGACCATGCTAGAGACGTGCTCTTCAGCAAGAGTGACAGTCCAGCAAAAGCAAGCTGATTTTTTTCTATTCATTAGGACACAAAGTTCAGCACTTGCATAGTATTTCTGCCCCCACCTTTGTTTCCAGAGTATAAGAACAATACACAGTCCAACCCAGGGCACCCTTCTTCAGTGCCCTCCTCACTGCCATTCACACCCTGTTAAGTGCATTATCTTGTTAAACACACAACCACAGCAGCTCCATATACTTAAGGCCTGAAGCACCTTTTTTTAAGATCTTCCTGTCAAGCACAGGATATTTGGTTTTATTATTTGTGCCTTGTTTATAAAGCACAAAAATGAGTAACCCTTTTTCCTGACCTACCCCAGTTAATCCCAAACTTAAGCTAATGCTTCTTTATTTGACTTTTTTTAGGGGGGTACAATACTGTAGTATCCCAAACTAAAAAAAAAAACAACCCAATAAAAGAAAAAAAAAAAAATCTATCATTCTTTATAAAGGATAAGCTGGAAGGCATTACAAAGACTATTTAATTTATGACAGGTAATTGCTCTCATACAAAAGCACTCTTGTGTCTGTTTCCTTTTTTTTTTTTTTTTTTTTTTACCGCATCCGCCTTAGTATCAGTTCCCCCTTGGGGTTTGCCACATGTCTAGTGGCAAACCAGACCTTAATTCCACAGCATGCAACCCATGACTTCCTCTGAAATGTCAGGTACCAAGAAAATACTAGGGTGAGGTGATTTAAATTATAACAACTTTATTGAGCTTTCCATGCATATAGTAATACATCTTATTCATAACCCTTCTCTAATTACTTCTGAAAGGTCCTTTTGTGCGGAAACATTACACCTGTTATGACATGCATACATCCTCCTTTCATGTCTCTGGCTTCCTAAAATTCAAGTTCTCTACCTGCAATTTGATATACTGCATAAATGGCAAATCAGCTGATACTAGGATATTTTTTGTAAGTTTTTTGTTGTATTACTTTCAATAACTGTGACACTACAGAACTGATGGAGTTCTGTACCATGTAGCAAAAGCCTGGCTGTTTCCTACACATCAATTTTAGTAAGTTCTCTTTTTTACAAATGATAATGCTTGAAAAGTCATTTTAAAAATCTAAGATGTTGAGCATAAACATGTATAGGGTATTTTTCCTTCTAAAAAAAAAACTTATGGATTGTGTAAATAGAGGAAAAAACTTTAAGGAATCACCTGTGATAAATAGGAGATATAAAATTAACAACTTAATAACCAGGAAAAGAAAGAGAACTAATACTATTAAAGGTGTGCAAATGGCACAGGTTGATGTAATGTCAGATAGTAAGTCCTCCTACAGATTGTAGACTTATCTGCAAACAGCATTCGTGTTCAGTACAGCTAAATCCAAAGTACCGGCACAAAGAATACTTTCAAACTACAGGAAGTTTTAGATGGGCAACTGGGAATTCTGCTACGGTAGGAAAACTTTAGAAAGAGGAAAATCTGGCAAATTTGTGAAGTTTATCAGTTTCCTAAATTCCTTCCTGATCCTTGAAATACTCTGATCTCTTCCAGAGTTTATGAACTATAAATAGGTGCAAAACACTGATTATATTGTAATTAAATATTTATACTCTCACTATTTGGTTTTTAGTAGTTTCATAGAAAAATCATTAAATCGGAATTAAAAAGTGAGTGCTATCAGCAGTGTCCTGTTCAAATGCAACCATACTCAGTGATGAGGTTGTTACTCCTGTGGGACTTGGACTAGGTGAAAGTGAAGTGGGTGGAAATTCAGAAAATAAAATTACTGAAGTATGAAGAGAGGAAGAATGTAGGTAAACCATCCGAGTAACAGATATGAAAGGAAGGACATGAAGGCCAGTTTAATTTTTGACCAGTATTACAGCCCAGTGTTTCCTGGGCCTGTACCAGTCCTAGTTCATCACGAAGAGTCTCTCACTGCCTCAATAGCAAACCAGAATAAATGAGACCATGTGTCTACAGTCCTGCTTATTCCCGTTCCTCATCTCCTAGATGCACACGTACAAGAACAGTGTTGCAAAGAGAGTACAGAACTGGGGAGCAGAAATTCTTGATCCTCAGCTCATCAGACATATCCATCCTACAGTGTGGAGATTATAGTTAATAAGTTGCAGGACAAAGCCACATTTTTCAGTCAATGAAACTAATTGTTCAGACTTTCCATTGCCTTTAGAAGACTTCTGTAGAGAACTGACCATTTCACAGCATCATGAAGACAAACGCTGGAGTTATTTGTAGAACACTGCAGGTATACTGTACAATATATGATATCAATAATATTCACAGGGTCATATGAAAAGCTGGTCAAGATAGTGAGGCTATTGAATAAGACTAAATAGAAGGTCTAGTCAGGCAGTATGATAAAATTCAGTATATGCCATGAGAAAACAAGCAAAGAGAACAGTGAGCCCAAGTAATGAGGTGACAACATCACCCCTTGGGACAGAGTTCCTGTTGTACAGTGGTCTGCACAAAACTGCTTATTTTAGGCTGCAACTCCAAAAATAATGTTCCTTGAATAAGTCAATACTGTAGTACATTTCTACTGTAGTTGGTAAAAATGTGCGCTGAACAACAGCATGAAATCCTTTTCAGATAGAAGGGCTGGAATCCTCATCAGTACAGTATCTACATTATGTGACAAGTAAAAGGTTAGCATATGAACATTAATTTCTTAGTCCTCTATAAAGCATGGCTTGATGTGTCAAAAGATGGGAAGATGTTGTACACACAAGACTCAAGGGACAACTAGGAGATATGTTTGAGCAAAACCAACACACCAAAGAGTGAGCAAGATGATAATGTATCCCAATGAGAGTACTTCATATGGAATGGTTTGTCAGAGTGGATGCCTGTTACTGTCTGAAGAAGTTAACTTTTCTGGAAAGCACACTCAGATCTTCTGTAAATCTGAAAACACAAGCAAACTAATTTAGATATGGCATGAGGTTTGGCACCAGGGAAAGAAAAATTTTATAGTTCATGGAACTGTCTGATGGTTTTTAGGCAGAAAATAATGGGTTTGGAGAACTTTAAATGCTGTGGCAACTGCAGCTCAATGTTCTTCCCACCATTTCTGCCCAGTAACAAGATATCTCAGAAACAAATTGATGCCACTAATGTAACAATCCTCTAGAACACAGTCTGACTCAAAAAGAAATTGCCCATCTTATTTAAGCACTGGAAAAAATAAGGTTTCAACTTGTCAAAAAAGCCCAACCTTAGGACAAGACTTTCTTTCTTAAGCACAAGCTTGACAAAAACAATCTATTTCAAAGCTATATATGGCCAGCAGCACAGCTGTGGTACCTCCCTGTGGATTTGGACTCATGAGTCCAGCTCTTTCTCTGGACTCCTACCTAAATCTGCTTCTGACATGAGTAGTTTGCTAGTCACCAGTATCGATAACCAAAACCAGCTGTATGCCAATAGGAGCCAGAGCACTCCCTTCACATGCCATGCCTACAAACTTTGATATGCCATAATAATGCTTTCCTGAGGAGCTATAAACACCTGGGATTGATCTTGAACAGAACTGGAAAGAGTTCAGAAGTCCTGCTCACTTGCTAGAGCAGGGATGGCTTTCTTGGGAAAAACGCAGATGCAAGTGCTACAATAAAACTGGAGGTAAATGGACGATTTACAAGTTTCTCAGACTAATAAAATAGCTTTCTTGTAACAATACCTAAGGTAAAAACCTTGGGCACTGCGTAACAGGCTTTGCACAACAACTCATGAAATCATTCCAAGCTCAATTTTTAGTCAGTTTTGCCACATAACATGTGGTTTTCCAAACTGCGGTATCCTGCAAGCAGAACACACAGCTCATGATTTTCTGGCTCTGGGAGCTGAACTGCCCCCAGATTTGATAGAGAGTCATGAGTAGGAAACAATTGTTCTCTGGGGTAAAGAATGGAAAGAAAGAGGCATGTGTTGATTAACACATTGCATGCAGTGCTGATCCGCCCTTCAGTTTGGGCAGTGGAGTCAAACGGTTCCTCTGCCTCACTTCACATGGAAAACTGAATTTTTCTCTGGACTATTACTGTAAAGCAAGAGATGCTCCCACAGCATCTGAAACAAAGGCTAGTCATGTTGGAGGAAAGACATTCCCTGATTTCCACAGACACTGGGTGAGGCTCAAACTTTATACACTTTTGGAGTGAGCTGACTGAATAAATGAGGCAAACTGTATTGGCCATTATTATTAAGGATTAGTATTTAGAGGCAAGAAAAGTATCAGAGAGTTAATGTCACTAGAACTTTTTAGTAATGCAAAAATTCAGTTCCTATATTAAAAAACTATCACAACTATGTACTTCTCAGTAAAAACATTCACAACCTTTTGAATGACAATGAGCAGGAAGACTTTTTATTCGATAAAATTTATACACAGAAATCTATCTTCCACTTGCTTGTCTAATTGACATTTGCCTGCATTCCTTGTTTGTTAGATCCATTCTAACAGGATAAGTAAGTAGAAATAAAAGACTTCAGAATATCTTGGGTACCGGAGCTGAAACCAGCTTCTGAATTGAAGTAAATCTGTGTCTCTTTAGTGGAATGAATAGGCAAGGAATGAATAGAACCAGCTCCTTTTGGACTGTTTTCTGGAAATACTTCAATAGAATTCATTCCCACAAGAAGTACAAATGTCATTGTCCTGGGCTGCTGCTGTTGGGACAAGACTAACGTACACTGGTTTTGAATTTCAAACACTCCGGTCATTTTACTGTCTGCATTTCTGGCAGACACAAGATGCATTTTTTCTTTTTCCAGCAAAATTACTATCTTTCAATGCTTTGCCAATTTGCTCCCTTAGGGTTTGTTTGGGGTTTTTTTGGGGGTTTTTTTTGGGGTTGGTTTTTTTTTTGGGTGGGGGGGCGGTGGGTGTAGGATGTGTAGGGGGAGGGACGGTGTTATGTGTGCTGTATAATATCCCCCCTCCTCGCCGAGGCTGTCCGATTAAGGCAGGCCATTCTGGCAGCGGGAGGAGGGCTCGCTGCTGACCCGTGAAGCTGGTGCCAGCCCCAGGGACCGGCCACGGGGGATGCCGCCTGCTCGGGGCCCTGCGGATTCCGGGCATTCTCCAAGGAACCAGGGCACCCTGGCAGAGGCTGTGCCTGCGCTGGGAGAATCCCAGAGACACCAGAGGTCTCCAGCATCGCACCTGCCCAGCAGCGCGGCTCCGGGGCCAGCTCACGCCGTCCGCTCCCAGCCGGGGGGAAAGGAACAGGGCAAGTTTTCGGTGCTCTCCGAAAGCCACGCCGCGGGAGCAGGAGCGCAGCAACGCCGCTACCCGAGGAAGCCCCGGCCGGCCCACAGCGCCGGCACAGACACCGGTCACGGGAGAAACCGCAGAAGTTGTGGCAGAAGGAGGCGAGCTGTGGAGCCAGCCCCCCGCTTGCCGGCCGGTGGCCGCCGGCAGGTGCCCTCCCCGCCCGCGACAC
>VZZY01016675.1:57492-73779 GCA_013400335.1 Eurystomus gularis
CCGACACCTTCCCGGCAGGAGAGCCCGCCCTTGGCCCGGCAAGGCCGGCTGCCGCCCGCAGCCCCTGCCCCAAGCCGCGGAGCTGGGTGGAGCTCTAGGTGCGGCTCAGCTCCGGGTTGCCTTCGTCCTTCCATCCTCATCACCTTCTAACGTGGGGTTTGCTGGAGCTGTCGGAACGGGGAGAAGGCGCTGTCAAAACGGTGCTCTGTAAGCAGGCACATTTACATGCTTCATTACTTGCAGCCCAAATGTTTAAAAGGGGGAAGCTGGGAAAACGTTGTATTAATAACTTAATTTGCTCAAGGATATGGTGTAGAAGTGGCCTGGTAGAGACAGATAATGGCTGGACTCGGATGATCTTAAAGGTCCTTTCCAACCATGGCCATTCTGTGATTCTGTGAATTGTGTGTTTTGTTCCCTTTTCTGCATATAGAATATGCATAGAATTCATGTATGTGATCATACCATATGCTGATCAAAGGCCATCTCAAAACTAATTGAGAAACCGTTTTTCTTACCAGGATTAAAGGTGAAGGTTTTACAAAGATTTAGCTGGTTTCATCCATATCACAGAGTCACAGAATCATTTTGGTTGGAAGAGACCTTTGAGATCATGGATATGTTTGCCTTCTGAAAACTGAGTCAGGAATGAAAACCCGGATCTTTTAAAATTATGTCAAATTGTCATAGAATCATAGAATGCATTGGGTTGGAAGGGACCTTCCAAGGTCATCTAGTCCAACCCCGCTGCAGTCAGCAGGGACATCTCTGACTAGGTCAGGTTGCCCAGAGCCCCATTATGCACCCAAGCTTTGAAGAACTCACCATTGCTAAATACTTCTGAAAATGTGAAGCCCACATACATAAAAGTAACCCAAAACAGTAAGTATTGGCAGAGTCATTTGGAGAAAGTAGTAGAAGCTGGAGGAGGAAGGCTCAAGGACTGAACAATATCTCATCTCTAGAGCTCTACTGATGTACTCAACTCAGCTGACTTTCACAGGTGAGAGGTTGTCCTCATCTCCATTGTTGCCTCCAGATACAAACTAGGAGAAACTTGCAACACAGGGAATGCAGAATTGTGACTATGCAGAAATGCTGAGGGGGCAGAAGTTCTCATAAAAAGGGATTTGAATGCTCAGCAATACACCAATCTACTCACATGTATAGGTTCCAGAGGGAAAGTTGAGGGTTCCTAAAACTGAAAGACATCTGGAAGAGTGCCCAGAGAGGGACTGAACTGAGCTTAAATAGTGGGAATAAATGGAAATAGGGCTGGAAAAATGGGTTGAAGAAACAGGAGTCATGTTTGGGGAAAAGAAAAGAGAAAACCAAGATAATTTTTTTTTTTCAGCATAAAGCAATAAATACCTTATAAACAATCTATTTTCAATCTCTAGTGTATTGCTGATACCCAAATGGTCCACAGGACCCAGGATGTCTAAAGCGTACAAACAAGAATCTGGACCAAAAGCCATTTGTCAGATAAGCTTATCGCTTGCTAATGTGGTTATCTGTTGTCAAGCAGCTGTGTGTTAGGGTCACAGCAGGGCCTGGCAGCACAGTGAGTCTAAATGCAAGTGCTTTCTGACAAAAGCGAGTCGAGAAATTTAACTGGAAAGTTGTGGAGAAACTGTTTAGCAAAGACTTCTCATGGATCTCTTGAAAAGAGAAATGAATGGTCTGTAAGGACATAAGCGAATTAACCAGAATAGAAACTACATCTCTCGACCTTATTGATGCCAGCAGTAGTATTAGCAAATGAGCATTATCTGCGCCATCTGACGCTGAACATTTATCTTACTCTGTTGGGTAAAGGAAGCCTCCCAGAGCTGAATTGGGGTATGTGGGCAATATGATGGGGGACACCAAGTAGGGGATAATGATGCATAGTAAGGCATGTGTTTTCATGTGTCCCAAGTTAGAAATCCTGTCCCCATGACACAGCCAGTCTGCTACTGACCATCTCAGCATGTGCCTACTCGCTGTCACAGCCACTTGTCAGGTTTTGTACTTGGCGACCTTACAAGCAGAGAGCAAATGACCCTGCTCCTTGCCAGGAGCATTTACCCCAGGCTGCCTTGGCCACAGACACAGCATGGTTTTGATGTGTCCAGCAAACAGCTGCAGTGACATCATTATTTACCTGTGTTGTGTAATATTCAGCTGCTCTGCTTCATCCAAAGTGTGGTCCCACTGGTGAGCTCTTGCTTTGTAAATGGTGGGAGGAGAGCAAGGATTGTTACAGACAAGGTACATCTTAGGACTCTGACAAGAGATTTGTGCACTCTTGGATACACACCAGGGACATCATTGTTACCTTGGTTACATACTTCCTATTTTCACATTTCATGAATGAAAATGTAATCAAAGACCTGCAAAGCACAAAAAGAATGTGTACAAAAGAGGAGCATTTCAAAACCAGGCTGTACACAAAATGTATTTTTAAAACTTGATTCTACTAAAAATACAGGTAGAGGATCTACCTCTTCAGTCCTGCTCTCACTGTTAAGATTTCTCCCAGTGATTACGGAACATGAAGATTTTGTAGACTTGATTCAGCCTTCAATACTTAAATTTCAAATTCAGCCTTCAATGTTCAATTTCAAAGATCACCTCAGAGCTGAGTTTTGTAGTTATCTGAAAAGGCAATGGCAGTACTGTGTCTAAAATTCCCATAAAACTTTTTGAAAATGGACAGCTATTTGTTTTTTAACTTTCAACCTGATGCAAATATTTCCATGTGTACCTTTGGTAAAGCATCAAAGCTTCAGAGGCTTGGTTTAGTCACTCCTGAAAAGCAGATATTAAAAAAAAAAAAAAAAAAAGCTAGTGAAGAGAAAAATACAACAGCACCACCATGCTGCCATCTTTTTGTCAGACAGATAATAACAAAAGATCCGCTCAAAGAATTGCAGTTGTGTAACCTCTACCCAACAAATAGTTTTTCAAAAGTCAGCTGAAAAGAAAAGGTTAGGCTAAAACAAAGACTTTGCTCTCTTCCCCCCGGGGTTCAGGCATGACTGTTTTCAATTCTATCAAAGAAGAAATAAAAATGTTTTCATGTTCCTGGTAGTGAGAAACAAGAGCAGAAGTCCACAGAGCCAGTGGAAAAATGGTAAGGGTTTCATAGCAACCATAACAACATCAGTCAGGATTAGACAAAGAGATTGTTTAGTCAAGTGGTGACAAAACGTTGGCACAGGCACCAAGTCTCTAACTGACATGGATCTGGGCTGGCACCAGGGTCTTTGAATCACAGGGCTTTTGGCAATAAATCTGGCACTGAGCATCAGAAATGTGCTGTTGATCACTGGTCTGGTCCAGCCCCCAGCAGTAAGACAGGTTTGAACGTATCCAGACACTGGTGACAAATATTTGCTTGTCATGTGCTTGACAGTCTCCAGCAAGGAGACCGTGAGGTCCCCAGGTAAGCTCTTGCCAGAGTTTCACTCCTGTCAATACATAGCCAAAATTATTTTGCAGCAAATTTTCTTCTTGTCCTTCTCAGCATCCACGAAAACAGCTGGTTGTTGTCCTTTTAATAATAACATATTACATATGGAAAAACTATCACCTTAATGCCTCTGAAGCTTTGTGTAGTCTCTGAAGAGGCTACACAAATCCAGGTCTTTCAGCCTTCCAGCATGTGTCACACTGTATATGCTTTCCTCTCTGCTAAGAATTTAGTGTAAAAAACCCCATGGGAGGCTCTATGGGAAGAGAAAGTGACATTATTTTACAAAGTACATTGGCTTTACCCACTCACAGTCCTTTTCTCAATTATCTCATTCGCTTATAGTCTCATGCTCACATACTTAAAAGAACTAAGATGTAAGTGTTCAGGTGGTCTCGCCAGGGTCATCTGTGTGCAACACAGAGGACAAGAGGGCTGTGGAGTCACCATCCTTGGAGATATTCAAACGCTTCCTGGGCACAGTCCTGGGCAACCTGCTCTAGGTAGCCATGTTTGAGCAAGAGGTTTGGACCAGATGACCTCCAGAGGTCCCTTCCAACCTCAACCATTCTGTGGTTCTGTAAAGGGAGACGAGGTACCAGGTCCTCATCACATCTATTGAGCAATGACAAACATTTTTTGGCGAGTCTCTTATTCTCAAGAACGAAAAGTCACTATGGCATGATTCTTTTGCATCAGAATTTTGCTTGCTTCCACCTCCATAAATTTTAAGCAAGTCTGCTCTAAGTTCCTTAAGGCCATAGTTCGAATTCAAGCTGGGATGAAAGGAAAAAGAATGGCGTATGTGATGTGCTGTTACCTTCTTCCCATCTTCCCCTTATTAGTGGGTAGGGCCTTCTGCTGACAGGCAGACTGTGGTTGGTCTTACTGGAGTGCAGGCCTCCCGGGCTTAACACAGGCAACAGTCCTCGATTTTATTCTTGTGCTCTCTGTCCTTGTTTATGAATATGATACATTCTTTACATTGTTCTGCAGTTTCTTCTCATGCTTGTGCAGCCATATCATCATACTTCATTTCTGCCATCTTAATATTTCCATTACAAGTCAGTACCTCTGTACACCTTCTTTCATTGCCTAACCCTTTATTTTTAGGTACAGCGCTCAACAGCAAATACTATATTCCAGGTAAGAGCTCACCCACAGAGAACAAAATCGCGGTGCTGTTTTGAATGTGATGCTCCTTCTAACACATCCCAGAGCAACAGTTACTTTTTTTTTTTGCAGCAGTATCAAGTTGTCAGCTCATATTTTCATTGCACTCTGCAGTAAGTCTTAGATATCTATTTCTGCAGTTGAGTTCTTTGTCAGGCTATTTCCCCTTTTGTATTTCTGCAGTTGATTTTCTGCTTCTAAGTGGACATTATTTCCCCCTTGTTTTTATTGTATTTCCTCATTTGATCAACTCTTTCTCATTTGTCAACATAATTTTGAGTTCAAATGTTGCCTTTCGCAGTGCTTGCAAACTGCTGGGAGACAAAATCCATACTGCTTAAACCGTAGTCATAGCATAATAAAGACCATGAGCATCAAGGAAGAAGTCAGCCAGCAAATGTTGGGGGCTGATAGGTCAAGTGTACTTAAAAAAAAAAAAGTTGGAAGGAATGAGTTTTGTAGGTGAGCTATCAATTACAAAAGATACTGTATTAAGGCCACTACAGCAAATTGTATCAGTGAAGACAAAATTTGGGAATAGCAGGAGACAAGTATCACTGTGTGAGAAATTCTTTAAGGATATGAAGGTTGAAGTGGTCCATCTCTGCGGGATTCATTGCAGAGCAGAGAACACAGGCGCCTTTCTGTTCTGCATTCTTAGGTGGAACGAAAGAAGTAATTACCCCAGAGACCAAACAAAGTCTATTATTTCACATTTCATAAAACATTAGACTTTTTAATAACTGCTGGGATATTGTACCTTTGTGTCTGAAAGCCGATGAATTTTAAAGCATTACTGAAACTGTCTGAAACTCAGTAACAGAAAAGACACTGTTGGAAATGCTCTCTTAGATAGCCTTCAAAGCCCCCCCTTCTAATGGAGAAATAAAATCAGAGAGGAAATATAAACAAATACAGTGGTCATTCTCTACAAGAAATTCCCTGAACTACACTGAATTATTCAGCAATTTGCTGCATTTAAAGTTAGCAAAAGAAAATGTAGGAAAATTTACTTCCAGTTCACCAAATCATATATTTTCCCAGGTGCTGTTAAATTAGTCCTTACAATCTGTTCAAGACTAGCGAAAGATGACAGTGAACAGTTTGGAGTTCATTTTGTTTCACCAAGCTCTTGTGTTTATTTCAGTATGATTCACAGATAAGGAGAGCAATGAAGCTTTAAGGGGAATTAAAGTTACCCAGACCTTGTAGAGCTCTGGCATTTTTCTTTTACTTTGGTCATGTTTCCAATTGTATGTAATCCTCCCAGATTTCTTAATTCTCAGTCTTGCATGCAACTTCCAGTCTGAGATGACAACTTCAGTCTCTTTTGCCCTCTATTGAAGTGAACTGGTAATAACAATTGCCAATAAAATGTGAGCTACAATATATAAAAGAGGATATACATAATTGATCTCAGACCAGTGGCGTGTGTAATTACTTTATGTATAAGTCTCATAAGTGCTGCCAAGTCTTCTGCTGGCTCCTACCTATGTGTTCATTTTACCTTCCTTCGCAAGCTGTCCTTAGTGTGGGATGTAGAGATAATAATTATATGGCAAACTTTTTGTTGGATATTTCCAACCTGTTTAATACAAAGCTGTTAATTCTTAGGAAAGGTCTATACATGGCCAATGGTTATCTTAGAATAATAGACTCAGAGTTCAAGTAGTTTTATTTTTCTAACACAAATGTCTCACTTCAAATACTCCAGCTTATTTAAATTTCAGGGTGTTAATGGGGTTATTTCACTAGGTGAATTACAAACTATTGCATACAATCATTTCATCTGCAGTACTCTATACTAGTTTTATGAGATCTTAATTGTGCTTGCAGAAAACCAATTTAGTCCCATATCTGTCTGGATATCCCTAAATCACAGGAAATGACTGTAGCAAATCTTACCCATTCTTCAAGAGGGGGCATGTTCCCAGTTATCCTGCCTTACCCTGCAAGTGCTCAGTAGACCACAAACATGACTGTAGGTAGAATGGAAAGCAAAGTCACCCACATGGGTTAGTTAGTTCAGGTATGGTAGATTACTAACATGACTAGTCTTTTCAAAGCTAGTGCCTCTCTGCATGTTGCTGCATGGGGATATACCAAACTGCTCCGAATTAGCTGTGGTATTTGGGTATCATGTTCAACTGGTGAAGAAGGCATGTCCCACCCTCATGAGACTGCAAACTGATTTTGTCTTAGTGCTCTGAGAAGATGCAAAGAGCTATGTTTAGCACTGACCTGAACCCTGTGGAAACTGTTACGCTAATTTGAGCAGTATAGCGCAGCATTACTGTGTCCAAGTGCAGGTACAGTCTGGATGGGAAAGTAAAGGAGAGAAGTACACACAACCACGTCGTGTAACTGAGTGTTCAGACTGCACTGGGAGTGCCAACAGAGGGATATATATTCTTGGAGTAAAAACCTAAACTCACCTTGTGACAAATATGCATATGGGAGTTTATTGATGATAAGGTCATAAAGGGCTGTCATGACACAGACTAACTTATGCAGGCTACATCCCTCCCCTCATCATCATCATGTCCTCTTACTGCGGTGGCCAATGCATCCCACAGTGCAGCTCGTGTTCATTTTTACTGTACTTCCTGCGGAATAAGCAAGTGCTCCCTCTATGTGCTTTCAGAAAGGTTCTGTGTTTGTGGTAAGCAAAGTGCTTTCAGTGACTGCTGTTGTACATCTCCCCCACCACTTGCAAGCACAGATTTTTCATTAAAAGTTAAAGAGAGAGGAAGAAAGAGGAATCCTGAAATCAACCTCGCAATTAGATAAGTGAAGACTTAATATCAAAATACTTCACAGCACTTTTAAGGGTAATTTGGTTCTGTCATTTGGCCATGAAACAATCTTAAAATAACTTGTCAATAACTGCATCCTGCAGGGATAAGATAGGACCTTCTGGCTGTAATGAAAAACCTGGCAATCAAGCATCATAAGGCTTTACTGATAGCTGAAAGCATGAATATAAATGCACAATAAAACACTTAGCAACAGTTTGATTCATGTTTGCAATTTTGATAGTCAGCAGTTCCTCCTGACAGGTAGAGGGAAGCTTCAAACTCCTTTGGTTCCTTCTCTTCCAGCAGAAAGGAAATGGCTTTCTGCTGTTTCTGGATCAGACTTTTTGTATCAGGATGGGTGGCTGCCTGCTGAGGCTGCTCTTAATTTGCAACAGTCCCTCATCTAATCTTCGGTAACATCCCTGTGGCTGGGTTCTTCACTGTTAGATGCTATGTCTGTACTTGCTTGTGGTCATGTAACTGGTATACATCAGTGGACTCCATAACTCATGACGTGAGAGTGTCCTGTGACAGGCTTTAATGCTTGCACGAGAGTTGGAGGAGCACATGTGTCTTTCTGTGTGTGGGTGTCAACTCTCCCTCCTCTCTGCTGCAAAAGGAAACAGTCTGGTGACCAGTCCTTCCTCCTTCTCCATTCTGTTGCGCCATGTTGCATCTCACCATATTGCACCTGTACTCCATGAAGGAATTATGCTGATAGGCAGATAAGGAGAATCCTGAGCCTCTTGCAAGATGTGGAAGGAGGGGTTGTGCTATATGCTGGTTTGGAGCTCCAGGAGGAACACCAATATGTTCTGCAAAGTCTCCTCATTCCACCTGAAAGAGAAATTTATCCTTTTTTATATATCTTCCATGCTTTGCAAAATGCAAGATAGAAAAAGACTTTTATTTACTACTATGAAGCATTAAAAATATATATATCTACAGGGTGTGAGAATTTCCTAACCTTAAGGTATGAGTCAGTTCTAAGCAGCTTCTTTTTTTCCTTCCCTGTATCATTTTTCTCTTTTATTTTCTATAGAAAGTGAGTTTATATGAGCTTTGAGATATTAGTTGGACAGTCACCAGATAGAAGCAGGAAAGGAAATAGATAGTTGTGTGGGGAAGCTGGGACCACAGGCTGAGTTACCCATCCTTTGTGGTATGTTTGACATCTGCGGGGATTTTAAAGTGAGGAGTTTGTTCTGTTTGTTTCTGTGGCTTTGGCCTCCTCAGCGCAGGCTGCTGCATCGCCAGGAATGTGGATGCGCGTTCTGCTGCCCGGGATCCTGTTTTGTTACCACTTCCTCCTTCGGCCACTTGCCAGGAAATCACCTTGGAAACCCAGGCACCAGTTTCCATGGTCACTTGGAGGATCATATGTTTCCTTCCATTGGTTGGGTATTAGGAGGAGAAAGCCCACGAGCTTTTTTTGCCAGAGTTATTTTGGTGGGATTGGACTCAAAAAGCTGCACCCCGACCTTATTTCCTCCATCAGATCCCCAGCGAAACCACTGGAGCTGCAGAGTGTAAACGAGGGCAGAAGGTAGACATGCTCACAGCTGAGCTGTGAAATGACATCTTACAAAGAACTTGCCTCTGACTTACTACCAACCCAGAGAAACTCAAGAGTGAGATAAACAGTAATAAAATGCAACGTTTTTCTCCCTCAGATGCAGGCACATAAAATTCCATGAACGAGAAATAAAAGCCTTTGAAAGCGCTCACCTAATGGTTGAGGTGAAAACCAGCAGTAAATGGTCAAACTGAAGGTATGACTGTGCCAGTATCCTGTATTCAGAAATGGCCTGGGGCTGGTTGTGGAAAAAAGGTGCAAGAAATAGCACCAGTGTTTTTCCTGACTCCCCGGTTCCTAAAATGAGCTAGCTGGATTCAAGTGCAGTAGGAACAAATGCTAACCATGCAGATGAGGAACTTGTTGACTTCCTTTAAGGAAAAACAGAAAGGTTCCTGGCTGGTGAGTAAAGACCTGAAGCTCTTCTCTGTTGTGACCACATAGGCTGTGGCACAAACATCCTCACGTCAGGTATTATATTCAGGCCAGGGGAAACACAGCAAAAATGTTATGCTCTTCTATGGCTTGAACTTTTCCAGGTAAAGGTTATCACCATTCCCCTTCCATCTCAAAGCCAGTTTCCTTCTGAAAGGTGCTATACCCATCTAGTTCCTTACAGAAACAAGGTGCCTAACCACAGGGGCCAGGATGCTGATGAACTGGTAGATCACAGAGTAATCACAGCTATGCTGTGAGCCTGCAGAGTTCCAGAAGATCTATTTATTTAACACTTTGCAGCAGTTTTCCAGATGTGCAATTTGAAGCCATGGTGCTACAAGAAGAGTAACTCTGCTTGTTGCAGTTGGAAATTAGTGCTTCAAAGCACGAAATTTTCCTCCCTGTTTATAGATGTGACCATTCTCAAACATGGGTCTTGAGACATCAAATCACTACAGCTTTTGCTTCTTCATTCTTACCTTTCCTTACCTTCCATTCTGAAGGAAAAGTTATTAGTGAAACAGTAAATCTGAAGTCAAATACTACAAGAATATTTTCTGTTAAATTTGATATTTCAGTATAGGGATGTGAGCGGAGACACATCACTGCCAGTACACAGAAGGGTGTGAACAGATTTGAGCTTATTTTGCGCAAGCTATGAGTTGACTAGATGCCAGCCAGCCAGTCCAGAAGCTGTATAAACATGGTAGCATGCCTGATATGTTGCTATCTCCCTCTAAGCCAATATGCCCTTGCAACCCAAAATAGCCCTGCTATTTTCCACGTTATACCGAAGTAGGCAGAAACTAAATTATATGATTGCTGCAGTCCTTTCAAAACCCGTTTAAAGAGAATCAGTTCAGTAAATTCAGGTTGTTTGGGGCATGCTTTGTCCATGCTGGATGGCCCATTAAATCATGCTAACTCTCAGAGTAGCACATTTGTGGAAGCTACTGTTGAACGACCGGTCGGTTCCCCATTATGTGATATGGGATGCTTTTGCTGTATTTGTGGTGCCATCAGCAACTTTGATTCCTCTGAAAGCAGCTGATGGTTTTCAGTAACCACAGCTCAAACGAAGAGTTCACCTCCACATTGGTCAATTTTGTGCCTACCCTGCAGAGTCATGGATAGAGTTACAGCCTTTTACTGCTAACATGCAAGAAGAAAATAAACTCTGCTTATATTAACTTGCAAGTTTACTTCAGAAACATCTCTCTGCACCTTCACTACCTACTTTTTTGCAATTTCACCACCATATTTTTGCATTGCATCCATTACAAAGTTCAGCTTCTAAACAGATACAGTAAATTCTGTGGAAGTACTGCAGCACGGCCTCCATCTTACCATACATATGGTGCAGTGAGAACTGGACCCCTCCCTGGACCTCAAGGCCCTCCAAGAGGCTGTGTTCACTTTTAGTGATTTTTTTGTTGGCCATATACTGCAGTTGTCCTGTACAGGAACTCTTCCAGCACAGTCTAATATTAGGCCTGGCTCACTAACCTTTATTTACTTCTTTGCTATGGAGAAGATTACCCTCTAATTATCCATGCCTAAACTGCAAACATCAGTTTCTCTAAACTTCCAGCCCTTAATTGGACAAGACTAATATTAATTCTCTTAGTTTCCACTAAAATTGTTTTCAATAATCCATTATTTTCCAGTGCAGTTATTTAAGCAGGAGCAACTTGCCTTGGCTGTAGGAATATGGCACGTCAAACTACTCTATTTGTCTTTCTAAAATGACATGAAAAATGATTAAACAACATGAAATGGCTGCAATATTAATTGAGAAGAATTTGGGAAATGCTAACATGCTGGCTGTCTGCACATCCTTAGTGGGTTTACCCAGTGTAAGTACTTTAGCTTACACTCCATAAAACAGCATCATGTTACTTTTTTCCCATAAGTCTAATAGGAAAAAACCACAATAATCATAATACTAACAACAACAACAATAATAACAACAACATAATTACACATAATTATTATATGGGCAAAAATAATAACTAGTGCTCTCAGGAATGGAGCCTTAGCAAGCTAAAAGAAGACAATATTAGAGCCCTGCCATGGGAAGCCTTAGGAACAACTGCTTGTGATACGGTCACTTCAGAGATGCACTATCACAGCAGAGCCCACAGGAAAGTTAGCTGGACACAGCCCTGCACACGGACCATGGTAGATGGTGCCACCATAGTGTGGCAGGATAGTTTCTTCTCTGAATGGGTCCCACATTTTGCCTGGTGGGTGAAGCAAGAGTCCTGTGGTGAAAATAGTATTTTATAACGCAACTGTAGTTAGTGCCAAAACTGCAGTAAGTTGCAAAAGCCTTTTCTAACTTGGAGATCCCTAACCTTATAACTTCCAAGTTTTTTCAACAGCAGCCTTTGTGTGTGTGTAACACAAACCAGTTTATATTATCCATACAGTATTTACATCATTTACAACAGTGAAGGAGACTTCTATAAACAATTTTCCTTGACCATTTCTGTGAGTGATTGATCTCTGCTGCTGAAATGCCACAGAATCTATTGAATACAGCTTTATTCTCAGCCAATGAATATAATAAATGTCTTGCTCCACACTGGACTCAGTTGTCTCTGCACAGTGATTTTTCTGCTTCCAAATGCAGCTGGCAGCTCTTGAGAAGTCTTATTGAACAACACACACATGCTGCAGCTACCTGCAGATGCTGGGCTCTTAACTTGTCTTGTGTTTGCCAACGCATGTTTATGTTTTGATGACTGGTAAGACCTTTTTGACATAAGATCACACATTAGAGAAGAAGGACATGGCATTTCAGCCAGGCACAGGGACCAGCAGTGAGCTGCTTTGGCAGTGACCTACCCTTTGTGTTTGCAACAAGAAGCTCCTGCTGAACCTCAGCACGGTCTCCAGTCCATCTCAGTACAGATAAAACAGATTTTGATTCAGTTTTTGGACTTGGTTTAAGACACAGGAAGTTGTACAAGCCAGAAAGAAAACACCCTATTGCTTTAGTCTGCAGGACTATGAACAGCATTCCAATATTTCAGGGAAGAGATGAGAATTTTAAACCTTCTCACCTCATTTCTGGGGAATGTGGGATTCCATCCATCTCAATGTTAGCAGGGGTAGAGAAGGGGGGCAGCCCTTGGTACGGCTCACCTCTATGCTGATGCGAGGAAAATCTGGTCCTTTTTCATCCCCTCTGTGCATGTGTCTCTGCTTAGGGCCCTGGAGATCTTCCATCACATATTTGTGGTGCTTCTGCCCTTGGAGATACACCTCTCCTGGTCCCACAAAGGGCTTTTTCCCAGATGTTTCTGGGAATCATCCTCCTGGTATGGCTTTCCAGGGATAAGGAACAGTGATGCTCTGAGACATGCAAGAGACATCTGAGTGTGCAGATGAGATGCAAGGCATACCAGACAGCATTGCTGTTCAAAATCACAGCCAGGCACACCTGATTGTGAGCTGAGATGGATGTGCTGATTGGGTTGGTTGATGGTGGAAGGGCCTAGTGTAGGGAAGGAGTCTCCTGCAGTCATGAGGAGAACGAACTGAGGTGCTGAGCTACCTCCAGCTATATGCATGAAATTCCCAGACCAGCTGCAATGTCTTTGTTTCTTGCAGTAACATGATACAGTATTTTGATCTGTTTTTATATTTCTTTTTGTTGAGGAAGAACATTTCTGACTCTACAGTCTGTGCTTTCAACTTTGATATATCCAACTAGCGCAAGAAGTTTTCTCTAGGAACTTCAGATCTTTGTAAAGGTCAAATATCAAAGTCAGAATTTCTTTCCAAAAGATGGTTTCAGTGAGGGTTAGGGTGAATTAGGCTAGGCCGTGGACAAAATCTCTGTGTAGCTCTCGGCTGTAACAGCTCTTTTTCATTAAGAATAAGATGTAAGAAACAGTAAAACTCCTTCGTGGAATCAGATAGCTGAAACAAAAAGAACTATTGCCAAGAACATAGCAATATACGTATTCGTAAGGATCCCAGATAAAAGAGGCTTTCTTTGGGCTGAATACAAATGCAGAGGTGTGAGCACTGTTTGAGGGAGCTAGACATGAAGAAAAGCAGCAAAACTATCACAGGCTTACACAGAAACACCAGAAAAGCAAGTGCATAACCACGGCAAGTGTTAGGCATGTGGCCTCAAAAAAAGTCTTTCTATGAGAGAGACATCTTTCCATTGACAGATGTCTCCATGAGAGCTCTGCTGAAAGGATTTTGAAATTGAGAATAAAGTGCTTGCCCTGTTTTAATAGCTTTGTTTTCAGTCTTTGTATACAAAAAGGACAAAAGTCAGAAAAATATCTGACTGTAACATTGGTTTTTCTTCCTGAAGGAAACTTCCAGTAAGACTCCAAACACTGAATAGCAGTTCATGTCAGTAAAGGAAAAGCATCTCTCCCCAGAATCTTGCCACCATTCCAGCAGGCTCTGTCTGGGAGGTGGGCTGGGGCAGCCATTGTCCTGCCAGGCAGAGGGGAATTAAAATTGTAACCATTTTAAAAAATGTGAAAATCCTTCAGTGTACCATGGCATGAATAAATAAAGAAGCAACAGATAAACAACACTATAGTCTGTGCTTTTTCCTTACCTCAAATAGAATGACTCTATCTCTCCTCCACTACTTTCACACCGTACCAGGAGAGATCAAGCAGGCAGTGGTAGCACCTCTCCATGGAGATATGCTGTGCCGAGGCAGGAGGAGCAGGGTTTTCGTCCAGGCCCTCCTACCTCAGTCAGCCTGGAGGAACCTCCCTCTGACCCTTACTGGGAAGAGTAACGCTGTTTCCAGACTAACTGGCTTTGAGTAGCACTTGGAGCCTTGAATGCCAGGAATATAATTTCCTCCTGGTCCCACAAGGAGCTATAGTGAGTCATGGAAGCATCATGAAAGGCCAATCACTAGGTCTAACTGAGTTTGAGCATTGGATTGTTCTTTGGTGGGTTTCCCACCTGTACAGTAACTTGGGCTTCCCTGAGGAAAGCCTCTTCCTACATCATCTGCAAAGCTTCCTCAGATGAGAAAAATCTTCCTTTCCTGTAAGGACAAAGGGTGAGCACCTGTGGAGCATCATTTTGACTCAACTGGTCGAAGTTTGAAGAGACTCCATACATCATGATGCATAAAAAAGAAAAGGGTGGTTGTAGCAGAAGGCCTTCAGGGGCTTGTGCAGACAAAATGAGTTACCAAGGGAAACTGTGTATTAAAGTGGTAGGAAGCTCAAGCCTGGAAGCACAGACTAGCAGCTCCTGTGAAGTTTTTTTTGTGCATTCGTTAGTCTGAGCCTTGTGGGACTAGCTAGTTCTTTAGTGAATTTCCATTTCCTAGAGCTCTTTGAAACTTTCTGTAGTTGCACTCATCCCTGAAAAATCCAGGCTAGGCTTAGTATTTGAAATGTGTTTATAATTTTTGAAGTGCAGAACGCAGGAAGAGGGTGCTGACACCAACAGGGTACAAACAGAAAACAAAGAAAAATGGTAATTTTCTAAACATATGCTTTCATTAAGAATGAATTACCAGATGGTTCTGGCTGCTTTAGTTATGGCCAGTGGTACAGTGCACGGACAAATTCAAAGGAGAGCCACTATCTCTGGCGAATAGGAGAAGAGCTTAGTAGAGGAAATAGTCTCAGAATAAATATCACCAGTACAAAAGGAAAAAAAGGCTATCCATTAGCTCCTAATAAAATTAGAAAATAAGTGATTGCTTTAGAGAAAATAGAGCGGCTCTTGAAATTTGGCTGTTCCTTTTTATGTTTTGAAATAGATATGGCCACGGAAATGATTGGGCCAATTCAAAACGGGCTTTGAATATCTGCACATTAAGTTGTCTCTTCCTGATTAGGATCTGCCTGGCTTTTTGGGAAGGGCATAGGAAGGCAGAGCTATGGCCATAGGCAAACCACGTCTTCTGGCTGCTTTTGGGAGCTCAGAACCCTTCAGCCATGCCTGCCAGCACATAGGAACATTATGCAGCTATCCCCATTTCCCACTGCCACATCGGCCACCTTCAGAGAGTCTCCGTGTTCAGTGAAGGAGCCAACTGTCTACCTGGTATTATGGATATTTGAGTGTTTTAAGGGGTCTAGATGAACCATACTGCTAACCAGAACTATAAATGAGCCCTTTCCGCAGTCATACCTGGGCTGGTTTTTCATGGAAACATAAGTAATTTATTAACTAGTGTTCATTAGGATCTATAAAATGGGGTGTGTAACAACGGTACTGAGGTGGTACGTGTGAAAATGGGATTTGTAAGCTGCTTCAACCCTCCAGTGTCACTCACCACTGCTGGAAGCAAGCTGTTACTAGAAAGCCTCAGCAGATGTTACTGCACGCTCCAGGGGAAGGGATGCCATTAGGGGCATTTCGGCTGGCGGGAAAAGGCCATTATGCTTCAGAACTTCTTTCCAGTTCCACAGAAGTTCATAATTCCCAATGATTATTTAGTTGATCTTCATCTAAAGGTTACAACACACTGCTAGGCTAAGAAACTCTGCCAAGATCACAGGACAAATCACTGATAGACCAAGGAACAGCAGTGGAAAGAATCCGGACTCAGAGGTCAGTGAAGATTAGTATGTTTTATTGATAGAGTACTTGTGCCTGCCTCTAGAAAAGGATCTTTATGGAAAAGATTAGTCCAGGGCTGGATAGTTAGATTCTCTAGAAAAAAAGGAAAGTCATTAGCATTGGATAAAATATTTTTTTATGCATAAATTTTCCCACAAATAACTTATCAGAGACTGTGAGGGTAGCACGTAGCTGTAGTACTGGCACTTTTCTACAGAGAGGTTCTTAAGGAAAGTGCTTCAACAGATACTTGCAGCTCAGAAGGCCAA
>VZZY01016676.1:2004-42184 GCA_013400335.1 Eurystomus gularis
ATTTAATAGTACTCAAAAAAAAAAAAAAACTCCAACCAACCAATACCCAAACTGAAACCACAGAAAAAACCCTCCACAACCAATGAAAAACAACAACGTCTAATTGTGAATGAATTTGGATTTTCTGATACAATATTCCATTCCTTTTTCCCAAGCCTTGGACAGAAGACTTCATAAGCTCTTCAGAAACTGCTTGTCTTCTCACATTTTTATTGATTCCAAAGACAAACCAAGACACACACTTTACTTATGTCTTTCTCAGTATTTACATGGTTGTGCATTAGATTTCTGCCAAAATAGCTCTACAGACTTGGGTGTATTTCAGTCTTCGTGGTGAGGAAAATTTCTGAGGTAAATCAGGTTACTTGAGTAAGCCTCCACAACACAGCTGTAATTCGTGGATCATACATGCTGTATCATGATTTGAGACAAGAAACAAACCTTGTGGCAGGACAACAACTATTTATCTAAAAGATAATACTTCAAAAGAAAAACTAATTTACATTTTAAACTTCTTATAACATTTTCCACTGTTAGGTCATTAATACATTTTTGTAATGTTTTCAGGCATACTATCCATAAGTTATATTTTAAGTATAATTTGACTCAGCAGCACTGGTGGTTGTACCATGGTTGCTACTGGTGTTATGAGGAAAAAATTGCATAAGATGTTCATTTTACTGCTTCTTTTCAGTTCTGTATCACTGATTCTACATATTATTTTTCCTCTATTCCACCATCCTTAAGCTTCAGTTTTGGTTTTCTTCAGGTTATTTAATAGTATAATTTACTTGGGAGTACAGGTGGTTTAAGGTAATTCATATAGATATGACTGAATACTTTGCTCACTGCATACAAATAGGGTAAAGAAGGGGTTATGAATTTGGCTGCTTTTTATTCCACAGTTGTTCTACTACATCAGCATACAAATTACGGTTTATCTCCAGGCAACCTATTTGGCACTGTTTTATGGCATACGTTTATCCATAAACATGTGCAGTTTATACCAAATGGTACGGTAAAGCAGCCTCCCAAGTCCAATCAGTTTGCACTGAATAATACTGTCCTGTGTCTTCCACAGGTTTTGTGCTGAGCGATGTCAGTGTGGCCCAGGAGCCATGCTGGTGGGATGGTTCCTGTGGAAGGCTCCCATCCTGCTCTCCGACATTATGTGCTTGTACATATAAACACTTATCTGTAGGGACTGGACTGTAAGAAGAGTGACTGCCAGTGAATATTTCCTCTTAGGTATTGGAACTACCTCTTTTACTCCTGTTTCTTTTGTCTCAAAATTAACTCCCTTTTTTACTATAAAGTTTTTCTGACTCTAGTTTTATTATTTCCTCATTGCCACTTTTTTTACTGGGCATATCCCTAGCCTGCTTTTCTACTAATATGGCTGTTCCCTGAAAACAACAGTCCCTTTGACCTCTGCATTAGTGTCATGGGGATTAAATAAAATCACTTAACTTTGCAAATTGTAGTTTAAGTGCTCTAGAGTGTGACCATTTTATTAACTGAACCCCTGAGCGTATTATTATATTTACTTTTTTCATGCACTGTTACTCACTATTGATGAAAGTGGAACTCTGTATACATTTAATATAAAATAAAAGCCCATTGCCATGAGGAATTTATCATTTAAGTTCAACAAACTGTATGGGAAAAGGTGAGAGATTTCTCTGGTTTTGGTCAGTGGTTTCACTGCACTTAGCATTTCACCAGGGGAGCCTAAACTTATCTACAAGATACTTTCTGCTGTTTATCTGTTTAAAATATCTGATAGTTCTGTTCATAATTCCATTCTTAGAAGTGTGAATATTAATGATAGTAGAAGGGCAGAGCAAAACAGAACCAGTAGTTTGAACCAGAAAATTACTGAAGTTTTAAGGAATACTTAAAGGAGGTCTAGACAAAGGCAATACACAGACTAATCTCCTAAAATAATCTGTAATAAGAAAGTTTCTGTCTCTGTATTCTAATCATAGAAGAACAAAAATAATCAAAAGTAAAGTAGGTTTAATTTTCATAAGGAAAATTTCTGTTTATTTTTGTTAATGAGAAAGTGTGTCAAATGAAACTTACTTTCTACCTACATTGAAAACTGAAACAAAATTTGGCTTGATTTTAATAGCCTTAGTCCATATATTTCTTAAAAAACTACATGCCTATTATTAACTTAACCTACCTATCCACCTCCACTCTTCCTTATCTTCCCATTTTGTAATTAAATTGTCTCTCCCTAGTGCTTCTTTTCTCCAGAGCTCCCTCTTTGTCCATTGGGTAGCAAAGGCAGCAGTCATCTCCCACTTCAGACTGAGCATAGCAAGCTCCTTCTGACTCGTGTCATAAGATAATCTCATCATTCTCTTGATTGTTCTTGTAGCCCTCTTCTGCAAAAAGCTTTGTCAGGAGAACTTGCACATGCTTTCTAAATATTTGCATCAATATTTATCACAGATTTATACATATACACAGAACACATTATGCATATACACAATAATGAAAGATTCCTCAGCTATCCAAATTGAAAAGGAAAAAGGAAATAGGAAGTATGACTGCAGTGTAATTACAACTGGGTAGAGATACATTCCAATGTAGAAGTGTTTAGTGAAATTTGAGAGAAATCTCTGTTTTATCATTTTTGCAGAATCTTTGCTAATTCTATATATCACTTTTGTGATGTTTATTCATTCAGCTGGAGATATGGCACTCCAGTCAAGTTTCTTATGATTGCTTCAAGTACAGATAAGTATAACATCTTTGACGTTATAGAAAAAGAAGTCCAGAAAGACTCAAGATCTGAATCTCCACCTCCTCAGTATATTAAACTGATTAATCAACTCTTTTCCTTGAACAATGCTTTTGGGTATCTGAGTACCAAGCTTTAGAGACTCCATTTGAACATAATCAGCCAATGACTAATAAGTCCAAAATTTCTCTCTCTGACTAGCTCTTCCATAAAGTCTATAACTACCTCATTTAAATTTGTCAGAAATTCCCAAAATAAGTTAAAAAGAACCTTTTAGGTTAATTCCATGACGGTTGTGGCTATTTCATCCAGTAATATCTAAAATACAGTTACTACTATAATTTGGTTTCTAACTGATAGCTAAGAATGCCAAGACTTTCACTGTAACATCATTTCAGTGGTATTTCCCTAACCAAAAAGCAAAATAAAGACTTGAAGTACCAGAAATTACATCATTCAACATGGGAGCATAAAACTAGATTCTCTTACTCCAGAAGAGTTAAGTATCTCATTTGCAAAAAAAGAGTCCCGTATAGATTGCTCTGCTTACATCTTTCTGGTCTCTAGGTGCCTGCTTTCAGGTGCCTTTACTTAATACTCACTGCAGTAATCCACAGAACACATTAAATAAAATGAACAGTCCCATTATTAGTAAAATAAAATAATTTGCATGAAGAACATACAGAAAGTCAGGCTTCTTTAACCTTCTTATTCTAAGTATTAGACTGCTTTGCCAATTACCCTGCCCAGCACAGAAAATGCCACCACCACGAGGAGGCAGATGCATAAGCAGATAGAGATTTTATTATCTAACCCCATGGGGTGCAGAAATGACACTACATGGCTGACAAAAGAAGAGAGAAACCCACTCACTGCGGGTGATATAACAAAAGGAAAAATGAACTTAACTACTAACTCAATAATAGAAGGGAAAAGAAACCAGGAGATCACCTCAACAATTGAGGGGGAGATTAACCATACCCCAAATATCACCATAGTCGTGCACAAACCACCCCGGCAAATACCAGAGAGGTGTACCAGCAGTACATGGTACATTCCACGAAGGTACATGGCTAAACAACGACAGACACCAAAAGGATAAGCAATCAGATCCATTACCAGTATTACCCTTGTCCTGTCCAATATACTCGTTCTGTCCCGCCGTTGCTGGGAAATGCTGGTTGCAGCAAGCAGTTGGGGAGGGGGGGGGGCCTTGGAAAAACTCTGCATGATGCATCCACCTGGAGGTAGGCTTTTTCCCAAACTCGTTACAAGCAGGACCAGCTTTTATACTGTTAGATAAACAATTCAGGTTGCACAGGCAATCCTCAAAAATAACTCCAAAAGCAGGACACCTGCTATTTTTCCTCCTTATTGGGTTCCATCCAAGGTCGGCCAAACCTGGGAAGAAACTCAAAGAGGAGGAGGCACCTCTATCTGCTTTGGTCTGTTCTCACAGCTAATCAACTAATTTCCCAGCAGAGAAAAATCCTCTGCTGGTTTCAGTCATACTGTCTGGTTGTGGGATTCATCCATATGTCAACTTTAATTCAGGGCCTATTGCTCAGGCCCTAGCACTTCATAGACTCTCTTAAATACTTCCAAAATCACCATTCAAAATGGTTGAGTACATATAAACTGAACAAGACTGAACAGACAAACTGAACTCTGAATGTAAAACAGAAGCCATCTGAGATCATTACACAATCATGTACTTCCCTGTGACATTTCAAAAGGAATTTGGTTATAATACCAGAAGCTTATTTTCAAAATTTCTCTTGGATCCTTTTTTTTTAAGTTTTGTTGGTGCTTTTAATCTGTTCTCACTTCACACATTCTTCTTTTTATTCCATTCAGACTGCCACAGGAAAATTTATTGTTCTTCTGTTAAATATACAAAATTATCTTATATTATAGCACTTGAGGCTATGGTCTAGTGGCTAGAGAGAGGTTAGGATGAAGGTTGGACTTGATGATCCTGGTGGTCCTTTCCAACCCTAATGATTCTATGATTCTGTCTTCATTCATGTCTGATAATAATTATATTACAGCACTTGCAAAAGTTATTTCTTATTGCACAGATTTATAGTATTCAATTTAGAGATCGTACATATAGTAAAGAGACACTTCTCATAGCAAAAAAATATTTTAGTTGTTTTTATCTTCATAAAATACAACCACTTTGGCTGAAATTCTCCAAGTAATGTGTCTGGTTTAGACTTCCACTTCACTCAGTGTGTTGGTTGTCCCTTTGGTAAATTTTTCTTCTTAATGTTGACCTCAGTGAATTAGATGCATGCAAGGATGAGAAATCAGGGCAATGTATTGCTTGGTTCTCATTGGAAAGAGCCAATTATTTGTTTCCCTGTGAAATCTTATTTCACCTTACTGCTTTGGATCAGTCTTAATTTATTCACTGTGTTACCCTGTGACTGACATTTGCCATTTCAGTGAAAATCTGCAAGAAGGCAACTAAGTTATATGCCTTTGCAAAATCTGAACTTGTGGATGTTAAGTAGAGACCTGCCTGGTCCCTAAAGTACCTGACAATTCATTTGCCAAAAAAAAAAATTATCTGCCCTCTAGCTTAGATTATTTTATCTTCAATTTTTGTTTCCACTGTTCTTCTGAATACAAAATATGATAGAAGAGATGAGAAATTATCCTGTGGCTGCTGCTGTTTAGTCTTAGAAATATAGATTAAACCAATCAAAAAAAAAGAGAATAATTTGGAATGCACAATTTGGAAGGAAAAAACAAATTAGTAGACTAGTAAGAGGACATAGATTGGCTTAAAAGGGAGATAAGCATTGAAATTCAGGTGTTCAGGCTGGGACTGCCAAGCAAATATGGGAGTCATTGTAAAGCAAATGCCTGAAGGAGTTAAAGACTAGGCTAAAGCCCAAAATTGTAGCAGTACTAGGCTGAGGATAATGTGGTCGGGACAAGGGATGGAAAAGAAAGCTAAGTATTGTTTTAGACACTGATCAGTACACATTCCTAAAAAGCCTGGAATGGACTAGAGAGTCTGACTGCTAATTTTCCCCCCTTTCATGAATATCCATGAAACTATTTGATAAACTTTATTCACATATGATGTAAGCAGAAGATAACCATTTAAAAGTTCCAGTAGCTTCTAATTCCTGGATTCCAGAGTCAGGGACAGAGGGTTTTGAAGTATATGATTATAAAGACAGCAGAAATTGCACTGCATCTGGGCTAGAAAAAAGAGAAACTTGAAGCCTTGAACCTGAGGTACTCTGCATAAATTTTCAGTTATAAGGAGCAATGTCAAGTGCTTTCTTCACAGTGCAGAGATGAAATACTTTTAAAATAATAGTGGATAATGTTCTGCTTTCCACTCTGATTTAAGGTTCATAGCGGTGGTGCATTATTGCCAGGAATCAATGGAACAGAAGAAATATCATAATTTCCTTATATTACTGACTTTTCTTCATCTTTTGCTGCACCAGCTAATATCTATCAGGTATCTTCACTGAATGAATAGAATCATTAATATTTATAGAGCCGGGGGTTAATTCAGCAGATCCATTATAAGACATCAAAAAAAGCAACAAAAAAAAAAGCAATTCCAAGCTAATACATTATTTCAGAGGTTACTACCGAAGGCATATTTTTAACCTTTTTTTCTTTTTTTTTTTTTAATTTCACAGAGCTATAGTTTAACTCTGTGTAAATCTATGTAAAACTGTATTTCAATTTAGTAATCTTGCAACCCCAGATTTTGTACTGAGTATGTAGATCAGTAACTTCTCCCCCACTTAGTCCTCAAAAACTTTTTGGGCAGCTCATAAAGAGGTCGTTCATCACACAATGTCTTTTCCAACCAATAGAAGATGTGAAGAGAATTTAGTGAAGAGTGAACAGGATGATCAACTTGCTTTCAGAACAGACTTATTGCATTAAAGGTGACTGAGATGAATCACATCCCATGAAGCACATCTGTTTCACGTGCAAGGAATTGCCACCTTTCACATAACAAAAGGAACTAAACACCATGGTCAAAGAAGAGAACAGGGACTCCATGCTACTGACAGCTACTCATAAAGTGAATAGGAAGGACAAAGGGACAAGGGCAGTAGTAACACAATCCATCAGAGGCCTGTAGCTGAAACTTGTGGCATCATTCTTGCACAAATCATGAGGAAGAAAAGTGAGGAACAGGGAGTAACAGCCACTAGCTGTAACACTTTGTGAAGTGGTTCTAAAGTCTATGCTCTGTTCTGTGATTCTATGATACTGTTCTTTAGATGACCTAGTCCAGAAAGATAGATTACTCTCAAAGAAAGCTCCTAACTGTGACACCTATGATTTCTCAGACTCTAGAAGAGTCACCTTCTTCTGAGCTCTTTTCTGTATCTCAAGTCTGACAACTCCTGTGGGGACAAAGTGTCCCACAAGTACATTTGTCTCTTTATATCCACTATGAAGAAGACTTTCTGTGAGGAAGCAGATAGCTCCTCTGTAAATGGCAAAAACCTGTTATTGTAACTGTCAGAGGCAATGGTGGCTCCATCAATCAAAACAAGGAAAAAAATTAGTCATGAAAGTCCATTTCTGCTACCATCCTGCCAAATTAATATAGAAGTTTCCATTAAAAGAAATATTCACTGCACTTAAAATGAGGTTTTCACTTCCTGAAACCGTTACCTTTCTCTGTCCCTTGAAGAATTAAAAGAGGTATCTCATTTTCTTCAATAAGTTCCCTGTTGTGAGATATATACTGCACTGAGAAGTGGGCAATGGGAAGGCATCTCATTAGTGTATTTTGATGGACTAGGAGAAAGTAGGAAAAGATATACAGCATATTGCTTGAATGGCAGGAAGTGCTGCGTGTAACCTCTCCATGTTGCCAGTTAACTGGATGGCAAATCTAACCAATATTATAATTAAAAAAATGATGAATACTTACAGATCTCATAGGTCTCACAAGGTCTTATTATTTCTTCAATACACATTCCATGCAAATTCTGCGTTTTAACACAGAACAGATGGAAAAGTATCTTACTGCTTTCCTTGGTATCATGAAGAGAAAATATAAGTAAACAAAACATTTGTGCATGACATATTTAACTTTTGACTGCAGTGTGAGCTTAGAAATTAATTTTAGGATAATAATGCTATTCAGAACCAGATAGCCATGGCTTCTGGGGACTCTTGAATTAAAAATCAGTAGGCTAATAAATTACTCAAAGGAAGAATTCTGCAATTTGTTCACAAGAGAGTAAGCCATGCTATTGGCCTTCAAGTATTAGTATGAATGGCTATCAGATAAATAGTTTGACCTATGTGAAAAATGTTCTTATTTCACACTGACATACTAAATTAATCAGTATAATTCGGAGAGGGATATGGACTCTGACCGTACAACGTGAATAAACATCTTGTGTCTGAATGTCAGGGAGCAGAAAAACTATCCTGTGAGGGGAACAAGCCCCAGCACAGATGATGCCCTCATAAGCAGTTGCAGTCCCTAGGGGCTGACAACAACAGACACAACTAGGAGCCCGCGCAGGTGTACATCAACAGCACCAAAGAATGCAAAGGAACAAACCAGGTCCAAAGTCTATTTTGTATGAGAAGGAAAGTGTAAGCAGAAGTAGGAGACAAGACTTGTGTCCAAATGGACTCCAAGTCCATTCAGATACAAGGACTGCAGACCATCACAGCTACAGCATAACCCAAGCCAGGACTAAAGGTCTTCAGACCCTGGGCCCATAAAAGGTAGGGGCAAGCCCCAGGTGAGGCTGGTCAGGGCTATTAAGATACTCAACACTCTGATACTCAGACCCTTTGGTTTACAACAAATTCAAAATTGAAAGGTCCAGGGTATATAATTACTACTGTCTCTTTTTGGGAATTATATCTCAATGTTCAGGTCCTTTTGAGAAGCTATGAGAAAGGCTTCAGCTTCCCAATATGTTCCAAATGCTGTTTCTGTCATGAAAAGTTGCTCAAGAAATACAGGAACTAAAAATTTTTTTGAGTAAGGAAGACCAAATTTGTGAAACATGTCTAAAACCCACATCAAGTTGATTATATTACTTACCCACTAATGCTATACTATGGTTAAAAATTTAGAGATACTAAACAGTAAGTTGTTAGAAGTTATACAATCTGAGAGATTAAAGTTCAGATATTTTCAATCAATCATGAGATCTTGATATTCATGTTTCAATTTGCCTGCTTGAAGTGCTGGGGCCTGAGTTGTGGGCCCCAAGCTGGAGCTGACCTGTGAATGAGTCACAACCTAGCAGAATATTTTGTTTTTCTTGTCGGCTTCAAGTTTCAGTGGCACAACCTGGCCCACCTGTGGCTCCACCCTCACCTAGGTGGTCATGGTTGGGGTGGTGGGAGAAGACAGGGTTCTTTTAATCAGGAACTGATTAACCAATTCTGTTGGGTGTGGCTTCTGTTGGGGCTGGTTGCATCTTGCTAAGGCCTCTTGGTGGTGTCCTTCAATGTGAAGGGCCACTGAGGAGCCATCTCTGTCTGTTGTGTCCAGCAGGTGATGCTGGCACCACAGTGGGCAGCGGAGGAGCTCAGTCCACAGGAACCTATGGCAAGATTGTTTGAAAGAAGACTTCTGAGGGGATGTTGCTGAGTTCAGCGTTGGCTTGTGTGATTAGGCAACAGATAGCAGCATAAAATGATGATGGCTGAATCAGCACAACACTGTTGAAGTGTTGTATTGCTTTCTTGAGTGGGAGAAATACAATTTATATTTGTATAGCACCTTCTTTATAGCAGCAATTTGGGTAAAATACCTTTAGGTGCAACAGCAAAAGGAACCTATGAGACTCACTAGACCAGTCAAATCCTTCTACTTAAAGCTGGCAGCACACTGCATTTCATGGATTTATTATCTACAAGCAATTGTAAGACAATACTAAGTATTCTTACCCTAGGCAAAATGTTGATCAGATGACCTACAGAGACTTCTTCCTAGGGAATCATTTGTATGCTCCATGTTACATTTCTCTTAGCTCTTTTTCAAGCAGATTTGAAGCACCAATGGTCCCTTCTCAAAATTGTAAGTAAAGAGTAAAATCATAGTGATGCAAGGAGACTTGCAGCTCGCTCATGCTATTGTGGTCTCAGATCCAAGTAAATTATTTGACAAACCTGGATTGCCTGGGAATTCTGCTGGATATAATAACAAGCCAACATCAAAGCAAGGAAGTAAGAGGAATGGAGAGAGGTCAGGTCCTCTCTCTGTAATTCCTGCATTTCTCTGGTATGTTAAGGATATCCCACTTATCCTAACAATCTGGTGCTTCTGTGGTAGCGTGTGCTCCAATTAAATTAAAGAAATTATTAAAGCAGTCTAAGTAGTTTGGGTGAGGAAATTATCTGCCATTAGCTTGCCTGAAATGGTAAACTAGAGTGGGTTGAAGGACTATAATTGCAGGTGATGTCTCTTGACTTTCTGGTGGGCCAGATCAGTGAAATTTCTGGAGCTACTCTGAATGCAAGAAAGAGAAAATAATACAGAAATTTGATCTCCAAGACCATGTACAAAGTTTTCTTCAAGGATAATATTTTTACTGTGAAACCAATGTTTACTTTTCTGTTGGAAATGAGTAATTATAGTCTACAAGGGTAGATTATATAGTTAGAAACCTTAAAAGAAAATATGGTCAATAATGATAATTTCACAATCCAAATCTCTGAAGAAAAAGATTAAATGTCACCATTGACTCCACTGGGCTTTACCTTCAGTTCAGTTGGTGCATTCAAAACTAAGTCTTTTACAAAATAATTTTATAGAAACTATCTACTCCTTTATTTTGGCTTTAATTAAACTAAATAGAGGAAAGCATTCTTAATATGTTATTAAAAATAAAATAGATCAAAATATCAAATACAGAAAAATTATTATTGTTGTTGTTATTAAACACGAACACTTTACAACAGTGATATTTAAATGTGATGCTTGATTTATCAGGGGCCCAATATGCTAGTGAAAAAGTTATAATATGGCAATACAGTCTAAAGAATACATGTACGAGACTTAAAAGATGCTGAACAAGTCATTTCACCTCTAGTTTTTCAATTACTTCTTTGGCAAAATAGGGATTAGGAAGATAATTGTCTCATTTGTAAGCAGTTTGAGATCTGCAAGGAAAGAGCAATATACAAATGCAAGGTGTTACTCTCAACATCAATGGCAATTATATTTGATCTCAAGAAATGTAAATTAGGAGTATACTGCTTTGCGGTTAGCCACCATTTAGAAAAGAATGACTAAGAAGCTGTGGTAATTGAAATGCACAAAGAAACAGAATC
Organism: Eurystomus gularis; assembly: GCA_013400335.1. NCBI lineage: Eukaryota > Metazoa > Chordata > Aves > Coraciiformes > Coraciidae > Eurystomus > Eurystomus gularis. Next base: position 13,067 of record VZZY01016676.1, read on the forward strand.
ATTATTAAATAGAGATAAATGTTTCGCAGGTTACCTGGAACACTCATGCTAGAATGTCTTTTAATAACACCTCTCTCAGCATTTCCCTGTGAAATGTGTCAGAGCTAGAAGCACAGGGGAAAAGATAGAAAAAATGTGATCTGGTTTGCGTATGTTATTTTAGTTTATAGTAAAATTAAGCGAACGTAATAATTACAGGAGGAATTCTCAATGGAAAGAAACAGGAATCAAAATTACCACAAAGACTGAAATATTTTTGTAGATCTTCCTTTAGCTCAGTTGTGAGCTTCATTGATTTGCATAACCAATGGGGGGCCAGTCTTTTTTCAGAGATGCCCAGTGATAGAAAAGGAGCAACACGCACAAATGAGAACACAGGAAGTTCCACCTAAACTTAACGCAAAACTTCTTTACTTTGAGTGTGGTAGACCACTGGAACAGACTTCTCAGAAAGGTTGTGGAGTCTCCTTCTCTGGAGGCTTTCAAAACCTGCTGGGACATGTTCCTGTGCAGCCTGATCTAGGCAAACCTGCTTTAGCAGAGGGGTTGGACTAGATGATCTCAGGTGGTCCCTTCCAACCTCTACCATTCTTTGATTCTGTGACTCAGTAACGTGTAGGGTAAGCTGATATATTTGCAGCAATATTACTATGCTCTATTATGCTCTATTTTATTTTTAATAAGTATGACTGAAAAACTAAAACCTTACTGAAATGCTACAGTATTATTCTAGAAGTAGTGGTGCATATTTTATGGAATTTCATATCATTGCATAACTTTTTTTTTTTGATAATACATTGAAATTAGTTCAATTAGAAAGGATCACATGTAGTTGTCTTACTTATATCATGAGCCTTTCCACCACAGAAACAGGTAGTAACTGCTGTTCCTCTAAAGTCTTTCTTTAGATCTGAGTTCATTATAGACCGTTGGTCAGGAAGCTGTCTAGTATATGGCTCACTTACAGGAGCAATTTTTGTATTTAGGGGTAATTTTTTTGTTGTTGTTTCTGGGTTTTCTAGCAGAATTTTCATACATAACTTTCTTGACTTGATAAACTCACTTGGACAAAAACAGCTCTAGGATCAAAGTCATGGTTCAGCTGAGATTAGGTCTACACTTTTTAACAAAGGAGCCTTTAACATAACCACAATGAGAAAAATTATTTTCATAACAATTTGAGGTTAAGCTTCACAAGAAATCTTGCTTTTTGTTGCTGGTGTTTACAGGTGATAGTGATCTTGTGATGTCATGTCTTTAAACACATTGCTTGCAAATTGTAGTTATACAAATTACAAAAGTCCTAAAGTTATCAACACAGCTGAGCAATTTTGAGTCATCTAGAATAGGTGACCTCAGTTCAGTGGTTAGTTCAGATCATGCTCACACACACAGAACTACGAACCAACAGCTAAAAACTATTTTTAGAAGAGCTACATGAAAAATCAGGAGCGTGCTCATAATTTCCATTAAAAATACTTTAATTGCAAACAATTTAGGGCATAATTTTTGCATTCCTGCAATCAATAGCCATTTTACCACTGAGTTCTGTAAATAGGAATTAAAATGGATTGTTATCTATGACATAGGGCTTCACTAAAAGACTTTTAGGCCAAGGTTTTGTAGAATAAAAGAAATAATACTCTCTGCTTTTGATATTTAAGCTATTCCCTTGAGATAAGTGTGAAGTCTATTGAGACATAGAATGTATTTTTCTTTTCCATGGAGTAGGGAAAAAAATATTTTTCTTTTCTCTTTTTTTTTTTTTTTTGACAAAGTCAACAAACCAAAATAGTTCTAGGAGCTAATAGTCCAACTATGTAGGGATTAAATGAGCCAGTGTAGTAATAGCATTGCTGAAAATTTAATCAAACTTCATTAAACAAGTTCCTTGTATGCAGCTTTTCTCTGTGGTAATATGATAAAAACTAACCCTTCAAATTCTCTTTACATGTAACTATTAGCAATCAGACAACCCCAAAATTCTAGCACAGTGCCCTTATAACTGTTGGCAAGAATTATACACATTCATTAAAAAACTATTCCTCTCATACCTCTTCATATTTATGCTTCACCAGAAAGACAATTTTCCCCCAAATTTTCCAAGACTCAAATAGCAGCCCACACAGCTTTATGAGCAGAGGCCATGACCTGCATAAACATGCTGAGGAGGGCCATGTTAAAGACATCCCCTAAGCTGTAATTGCCCAGGGTAGTTACAGAACTGTTTCAGGTCAGACTGCTGTGGTTTCCAGGATTATCAGCTCTCTCATAGTGGCTAGTATAAGACCTTGATTCACATTAGAGCTACTTTCTACTCCTGTTCTAAAATATTTAAAGCTGTTGCAGATCGAGCCACTAAAACGACTTGAGTTTCAACAAAGAATGTGCAGGTCTGTTGCAGTCTCTATTCCTCTGTTGTGTTTTTTACACCAGTATGTACGAGTACTGGATGTTTCAGAGGAATATACGCAGAACCCCAGCAATGAAGAACATCTTAAATTTTCTGTTATTCAGCAGAACAATACTTGTTGCTTTGTTATTTCACAGAGGATCTATGTTAGGTTCCCAGCTTTGTAGATTCAGATGTTTTTTCATTCCAGTGATGGATTGATATCACTAAACTTCAAGCTTCTAGCCCTAGGTTCCTTGCCTAAGCTAGTCTTCTGTTATCCTGTGAAAAAAAAAAGTAAGAAAAAGTTTAATATCTAGCATGTGGCTGCAAAACCTGCTATCAACCTTTAAAAGAACAGGTTTAGAGAATGCTGCAGTCATAGCAATCAAAATAGCACTGGTATAGACATTTTCAGACTATGCCAATGAGCCCAGTATCAAGGGAAGGGAATCAATGGGAAGAGGAGGGAAAATGTTTTCAGAAGGAAAGGCTGCAGGTAGTAAGGTTAAATGAATTATGTTCAAGATTTGAGAAGCTGTTATTTGTAAAGTAACTTTCTAAAAAAATATTTTTGAGTGTGAAAGAATACTTGAAAAATGTCAGCTTAAAACATATATCATACATTATCAAGGTTATTCTAACAACTTAATAAAAGAGAACATTTTAAACCCTTCACACTCTAATAATTTATTCTGAATTTCAACCAAAAAGTAAAAATGCAACTTAGAGAAATATGAGGCCTCATTTTTTTGTTAGCTTCACTTGGACAATTGCTACATATCTAAATATAAATAATAGAGTCAATATATATACATTTCATAGACTATGTGCTGCTTAGACAAGAATAATTACCCGTAGGAAGACAAATCCCTAGGGACAAGGTAGGAAGTCAGGCCAACAAGAGAAGGTGAGTCCCAGAAGGGTAACAGTCCAGGCATGGCACACCTACAGCACCACTCAAGCAAAGACTAGAGTAAGGAGCTCAAACAGCAGCTCTCCAGTAAAGGAGGGAGGCTCCTTGCAGCTCTTTCACACCTCATTATTGTCACAGTAGTTTGATCCATGGTTACAAAACTATGATGCAGCAGAGGGGACTTTGGACATAGGGAGCTGAAACATGGGGAAGATGGAAATGGTTGCAAAGCTACTGGTGCACCCAAAGCCCCAACAACAGATTCAGTAGCAAGATTTGTGTAGCAACATCCTATTCTGATTATTATTATTCTACAATTTAAAAAATATTTCACTATATGTAATCATGCAGTGAAAGACTGACAGCTGATTAGAACACAGAACAAGTCTAAATGAGAGAAAATCACAATAAAAAGTTTTTTTAGTGCCATTCTCAAGACATGCAAAAGGGCATATGCAAGTCTTTTGCTCTGGAATTAATGCCATCATTCCTGAGGTATATTTATTCATGAAAGGCCCCTACCTTTGACCAAATACAGGTTTCTGATGTTGCCATTTAGACAGGAAACTTAATGCTTTGAACAGAAAGATCTTTTATCTTTTGCTTTGTTTGAGAAGATGAAATAGATCCAGAGAATTAGTTTATCCATAGGGGATGTTTGAAAGGTTGTCATGGAACCTATAGAAGACCAGTGTGTTTGCTTCCTCTAAAGAATTTTTTTCAGATTGTATACAAACCTGACAAAATCATTCTATTGGTATGCAAAAGATTTCAGGGGCACGTTCCTGAGAAACTATCAAACAGCTTTAAAAACAATTTGGAATGTACTGTAAAGGTGAAATAGAAGAATGAAATATTAAAGGATTTACCACAGTATAAAAAAGGTTTTTTTTCTCTTAATAGAGCAAAAACATTATTTGTTCAATGGATTTAAAATCCAAATCTCTGCAGTTTTAAAAAGGTTCTTCTAAAATAACATTAGACTCCTTTTCTATATTGTTAAGGTCCAATTATTTTAATAATTTCTATTAATTTCTCCAAGTATCTAGATGGGAATATTTGCTATCATCTCCTGTGTTTCTAAAATAAGATTTATCAGTTTCACTATGAAAAAGTCCTTTTTGCATACCAAAGAAGTATCAGGCATGTTAATTCAAGTTGTGGTCAGTTTAAACAAATTGTGTTTTCCAAATAAACTTATACAAGTGCTGAATTAAAACAGCCTCACAAGTTTTCAATCTCTTAATTTGTGTTTCTTCTTTCGGGCAATAAAGTTCTGCAAAGAGAATTACACAACAATCTGTAACATTCCTAAGGTATGTAATATTACCCAGTAGCACAATCTTTGGGATAAATTTTAAAGTACTTTTGGCTCTTTAAAAATAATTTTTAAAACTTTCCCACTGCTTACTGTAACTCAGAATACTAGTGACATTATTATGCCCATGTATGTATGGGGAAGTCATACCTTAACATTTTACCTTACAGCCCCTTTCAGTGACATTGTTCCTTTACTCAATTTATCTGACTTGTCAAAAGTGGTTTTTACAATAGAATTTTGATTCAAGAGTAATAAACATAGTCATCTAAGAAAGAACTGAACAATATACAAATAACTGAGTCTTGAGTTCTGAAGTTTGTTTTCTAGAATTTTACTGTTCCTCTAACCTTCAATCTTTTCTTATTCATTTTCTACCCTATTTTAGCAGACAATTTACCTATTGCTTTAATGAAGAGGCTTCATGAAGATTTTATAGAGAAAAAGATGTACAAAACATTAATAAGATTATTTTAAAATGAATCTGTACATGTTCTTTTTTGACCTTTATTTAAAAATTCATTTTTATCTATGCTGAAATCAACAGAGGCTGTTGAAATCAACAGTGACTGAATAAAAAATCATTCACCACACTATAATTTTTCAGTCTCACATGACAGCATTTTTGGGGGTTTTTTGTATACATTTAGTTGAATATGTCATAAAGTAAAACCTTTAAAAATGCATCCCTTTCAAGGAAAATCTTCAGAGACTGATGGTCTCAACTAAGGTTAATCTTGAACAGACCTCATGAAATTTGTTTTATTTTTCTTTAAATAGCAAGACAAATTTGACTAAGCTATGCAAACTTGGACTAGGTGTTGGTTTGGGCTTATAATGTAAGAGTGCTAAGTACTGTGTTCAGTTTTGGGCACTTCAATATATGAAAGACATTGAGGTGCTGGAGTGGGCCCAGAGAAGGACTACTAAGCTGTTAAAGGGCCTAGAGCACAAGTCTTATGAGAAGAGGCTGAGGGAACTGGGGCTATTTAGTCTAGAGAAAAGGAGGCTCAGTGGAGACCTTACCGCTCTCTACAACTACCTGAACAGAGGTTGTAGAGGTGGGTGCTGATCTCTTCTCAGAAGTGACAAGTGATAGGACAAAAGGATATGGCCTCAAGTTGTACCAGGGGAGGTTTAGATCAGATATTAGGAAAAATTCCTGCAATGAAAGGGTTATCAAGCTCTGGAACAGGGTGCCCAGCGAAGTGCTTGAATCACCATTTCTGAACATGTTTAAAAGTCATGCAATTATAGTGCTTAAGGGCATGTACTTGGCAGAGTTAGGTTAATGGTTGGACTTGATGATCTTAAAGGCCTTTTCCAGCTTAAATGATTCAATGATTCTAAGGGGCACATGAAATAGGTGTGATCTGTTGTGTTTGGTATTTAAAAGATATTTTTCTTTTTTTCAGGATTTTCTATGTATATTCTTATCAAAATGGCTTTATTATATGAAGTTTTTTTATGAAGATATGCTTTAAGGTAGTTGTGAGAATTTGCAGAGCTTATTATGAGATGTTTAGAGGAAAAGAGGAAGGCAAGGAAAGAAAGGGATCAAGGAGGATCAGAGATAAATCAAAGTGGGAAAATGGAGAGGGGTGGGGATGCTGGTCAGTGAATTTTTATGCCCAAACCCCAGATCTGATCACCATCTCTCTTCTACCTTCTCGTTAAACTCTGTCTCTAGGTATTTTTATGTGTGTTCTCTAGTGCATGTGTGTGCACGTGTGTGTATATGTGAAATTGCTAGAGAACTTCCAGAGGAACAACTGGAGAGTAAGGGTAAGAGGTCAGAAGACCAGCAACTAGAGAAATTGTGATCTGAGGTCCACCCTTTGATAGACCAAGTGTCTAGGGGCAGCTACTGGAGTGGTCCATGTGTGAGAACTTCTATCCTGGTTAAACAAACAAGAAGAACAGGGAAGTCTATGCTGTTCATTTCTATGTGAGTATTGTATGCGTTCACATAGGTTTTAGACATCACCAAAGCCATTTGTAGTGGAGGAGGGAGGAAAACTCTGCTGAGTCCCCAGGCTACCTTATGAGGGCTGTCCTGGCTTCAGCTACAACAGAGTTAATTTTCTTTCTTCTACCTGGTATAGTGCTGTGTTTTGGATTTAGGATGAGAATAATGTTGATAACACACTGATGTTTTAGTTGTTGCTGAGCAGTGCTTGCATTAAGTCAAGGAGTTTTCAGCTTCTCGTGCTATCCTGCCAGCAAGAAGGCTGGGGATGCACAAGAAGCTAGGAAGGGTCACAACCAGGGCAGTGGATCCAAACTGGCCAAAGGGATGTTTCATACCATATGACGTCATGCTCGGCATATATACCAGGGAGAAAGCTGGCCGGAGGGCTGCTGCTTGGTAACAGGTTGGGTATCAGTCCATTGGTGGTGAGCCCTTGTTTTTCACTTGCATCACTTGTTTTTCTTGGGTTTTATTTCTCTCTCTTTTTGTTATTTTCATTTTCATTAATTTATGTGATTATTTACACAGCTTCTTGGCACAGAATTTTTTCAATATGCTTCTGAAATTGTTATAATACAAAAATGTTTCATATAAAAACTGAATCATGCAAAAATGTTTCACAAAAACCCAAAGATGAAACTGTGTGTATACAACCCTGGATTAATGTCTGGAAAGAAAATGAATCCAAGAAAATGCTGCTTGCTGCCAAGGTGCATGTCTTCTTGATTCTCTCTTACAATATTACCTCTGTAGAAATGCAAATATCTTATTGCTTATTCTTTTTTCACTTGTAATACTTTGACAGGGTACTATATAAACTGTAAAAGATCTCTTCATTTCATACTTCTCCATTTGCATTTAGTAACTAGGCTATAAGCTTATCACTTTTACTTTTGGAAGGGACAGAAAGCCCTTTCAGACCAAGCTCTTGATTTACTTATCACCCTTGCCCTTTTCTGCTTTAACATTTCTTTTGACTAGCATAGCAAGATATGATTATATAAATCACTGGATTTTTGTTTTGTGATGTAGTTGTGTAGTGGCTTCATCCTGTCCAGCAACCTAGTGCTCACCAGCCACTCACTCACCTCGTCCCCCCAGCAGGATGAGTGGGAGAATCAGAAGAGCAAAACTGAAAAAGTCATGGGTCAAGATAGTTTAACAAGTGAAGAAAAAAGCCGAAAAGAAAAACAAATTATGAGGAGGCAATCAGTCTCCACTTTTCATAGCAGACATGCCAACATGGTCTCCATGCAAGTAATATTTTGGAAATACTCCTCCCTACAGTTTCATTGCTGAATGTGATGTTAGGTGACATGGAATACCCCTTTGCTTAGTTTGGGTCAGCTGTCCCACCTGTGACACTTCCCACTTGCCTACTCCCAGCCTACTTGCTGTGGTGGCAGAATAAGAAGCAGATAATATATTTGTCCTGTGCAAGCACTGTTCAGCAATAGCTAAAACATTTGTGTGTTATCAACACTGTTTATTCACAAACCGCACCACAGTACAGGCTCCTATGAGAAATGTGGCCACCAGGTCAAAGGATGTGATTCTCCCTGGCTAGTCCACTCTCTTGAGATCCCATCTGGAGTACTGTGTCCACCTCTGGGGCCTGCAGCATAAAAAATACATGAACTCGTTGGAACAAGTCCAGAGGAGAGCCATAAACATGATCAGAAGGTTGGAGCAGCTCTTGTACGAAGACAGGCTGAGACACTTGTAGTTATTTAAACCAGATAAGAAAAGGCTCCAGGAAGACCTTTGAGCAGTCTTCCAGTACTTAAAGGGGACCTACACGAAAGATGGGGAGGGTCTCTTTATCAGGGAGTGTAGTGATAGGACAAGGGGTAATGGTTTTAAACTGAAAGAGGGTAGATTTAGAATATATATTAGGAAAAAAATATTTTACTGTGAGGGTGGTGAGACACCAGAACAGGTTGACCAGAGAGGTTGTGGATGCCCTCTCCCTGGAACTGTTCAAGGTCAAGTTAGAAAGGGCTTTGAGCAACCTGATCTAGTGGAAAGTGTCCCTGCTTGATCCTCACTTACAGGACTTCCTATACATTTTACTGACAACACATATGATGCTTAAACCTTTCTAAAACTCAGGCTAAAGAGGCAAACAAAATGCAGGTATTTAAATAAAAATCAGATCTGACATATTTTAACTTTTGGAAACTCTAAAAAACATCCTTTGTTTTTTTCAATAAATGGTATTATTTGGCTCTGTTCATGTTATTTAAGTTTGAGAGGGGTTTTAAGTCTTTTTGCAAGTGTAGTCCTCTACAAATAAGATGCCCAGTAATAAAGCTAGAAAAATTTTGCATGAAAACATTAAAAATTTAGTGGAGTGGAGAATGATAGAGGTTCAAGTGGCTTTCAACTCTTTAGAGCTATAGCTTAGTTCTATATTTTTAATAGTGACAGCATTTTCATTCCATTGAATGATGACATCCTTTTGAAAAAGTGATAAGAAGAGTCATGGAACATTTGAGTAAGCACTGCTGATTTGTGGATGCAGCTTTCAACGCCTGCAGTGTAACTGCCAAGCAGAATTACTGTATCTGCTGTTTATTCCACTCCGAATGATTGACCTATGTGAATCCTTTTTACCTTGAGCCCAACAAACTGCTGACTTAGTTCTAACTTCAAGTAAGTAAAACAGTGACTTTGGAGCCAGCTCAACACTGTTAGTCAAACTTGCATCAAATACATTCCCCACTTCCATTAGGACTGTCACTTGAAAGTAACTGACTGGAACATAAAATAATTGTCTTTTCTTGCTTTCTCTGCAGATTGTCCAATGACTTTTTTTTCCCCACAATAGAATGATGATGGGGTAAATTTGCACACTGACTCCAAAGCTTTTTAAGAGCATTGAAAAATATATTTTTGTCTGAAGAACATTAACAAATATAACCATTCATTTAAAACGAATTTTGAAATGACTGATGAATAATTAGAGCATATTATAATTTTTTTCAACTGCAGAGGCATGAATGTTTTCATAGTAAAAAATTCTAACAGGAAAGAAAGTGCTGGAGGGAAGAAAAAAAAAGAGCAGGGAAGGAAATAAAGCTTTTTAAAAAGCTGAATTTCCTTGTATGACTGGGATCCATACTAGGGCTTTCAGATGATCTACTAAACTTTTCTGGACCTGTTATAATTTCATAAAATGTATAATTAGTCTATATGGTACACTGCATAATGAATTTAACTTAAATGCCTCTATGCAAATGCACAGAGCGTGGGGAACAAACAAGAGGAGTTACAGACATGTGCATGCCTGCTGGGCTATGATGTTACTGGCATCGCTGAGATGTGGTGGGATGGCTCCTACGACTGGAGTGTGGGAATAGAGTGATGCAAGCTCTTTAGGAAAGACAGGCAGGGGAGAAGAGGAGGGGGTGTCTCCCTCTGTGTCAATGACCAGCTGGAGTCCATGGAGCTTGGCCAGGGGATGGATGAGGAGCTGACTGAAAGCTTATGGATCAGGGTTAAAGGGAAGGCAGGGGAAGGTGATATCATAGTGGAGGACTGCTACAGGCCATCTGACCAGGAAGACAGAGCAGATAACGTCCTGTACAGACAGGTAGGAGTGGCTTCACATTCTAGCCACCACCCAAGTTGCAGAAGATAAAGGCAGGGGCTGGAAGGAAGAGAAGATCAGGCTTGAGAGTATCTAAAGAACTTGAAGGTGTGCAAGTCCATGAGACCCTGCGTAATCCATTCACAGGTCCTGAGGGAACTGGTGGACGAAGTTGCTAAACAGCTTTCTGCTTTATTTGAAAAGTTATAGCAGTCTGGTGACGTTTCTCACTGGAAAAGGGGAAACATAACCCTCATTTTCAAAAGGGAAAAAAAGGAAGACCCGGGCTACTACAGGCCGGTCAGTCTCACCTCTATGCCCACCTCCTGAAAGCTCTGCTCAAGGCACATGGAAAATGAGGAGGTGATTGGTAGCAACCGACATGGCTTCACCAAGGGCAATTTGTGCCTGACAAGTTTGGTGGCCTTTTATGATGAATTTACAGCACTGGTGGATAAGGGAAGAGCAACCATCATCATCTATCTGGACTTGTGCAAAGTGTTTGACACTGTCCCACATGATATCCTGCTCTCTAAATTGGTAGAACATGGATTTAACAGAGAAACCATTCAGTGGATAAGAAATTGGCTGCATGGTCACACTCAAAGAGTTGTAGCAAATGGCTCGATGTCCAAGTGTAGACCAGTGGTGCATGGTGTTCCTCATGGATGAGTACTAGGACCAGTGCTCTTTAACGTCTTTGTTGGTGATACAAACAGTGGGATTGAGTGCATCCTCAGCAACTTTGCACATGATGCCAAGCTGTGTGGTGTGGTCCCATATGCTGGAGGAAAGGGATGCAATCCAGAGTGACCTTGACAGCCTTGAGAGGTGGGCCCATGCCAAATTCATGAAGTTCAACAAAGCCAAGTGCAAGGGCCTGCACCTGGGTCAGGGCAATCATGAGCACAAATACAGGCTGGGCATAGTATAGATTGAAGACAGTCCTGAGGAGAAAGACCTGGAGATGCTGGTTGATGAAGCTCAACATGAGCCAGCAATGTGTGAGTGCAGCCCAGAAAGCCAGCCATGTCCTGAGCTGCATCAAAAGAAGTGTGGCCGGCAGGTCAAGGGAGTTGATTCTGCCCCTCTACTCCACTCTTGTGAGACCTCACCTGAAGTACTGCGTCCAGCCCTGGAGCCCCTAACACAAGAAGGACATGAACCTTTTGGAATAGGTGGCTAGGAGAGTCATGAAGATAATCAGGGGCTGGAACACTCCTCCTCTGAGGACAGGCTGAGAGAGTTGGGGTTGTTCAGCCTGGAGATGAGAAGGCTCTTGGAAGACCTGTTTGTGGCCTTCCAGTATCTAAAGCAGGCCTGCCAGAAAGATGGGAAGGGACTTTTTACAAGCACTTGTACTGATATGACAAGAGGTAATGGCTTTAAACTGGAAGAGGGTCGGTATAGCTTAGATGTAAGGAAGAAGTTCTTCACTCTAAGGGTGGAACAGGTTGCGAAGGAAGTTGTGGATGCTTCATCACTGTTTAAGAACAGGTTGGGCCTTGCACAACCTGGTCTACTGGGAGGTATCCCTGCGCATGGGAGGGGGGTTGGAAGTAGAGGATCTCTAATGGTCGCTTCCATCCTGAACCATTCTATGATTCTAAGAGTTTAGAGTATAAGAAGTTGCAGTAGGAAAAGGTACAGTTATTCAGGAAAAGTCATAAAACTGTGAGCCATGTAAAAAGATTTGGAAAGTGAAATTTTCACTGGAAAGCTGCTCTAAATTACCCTGAATTATTGGTAAAAAAAGGAAGTTAAAAATAAGTTTCCTAATAACTAAGGTACCTAGAAGATTTGCGGGCCTTCGATGGATGTAAACTAGAAGATGGACATATTGGCTTACAAAGGTGAAGCAGGAGGTTGACAAGAAAATGTCCCACAGACTCATCCCCTCAGAATATTTTTGTGATTCTATGGCTGATGGGATCTCAGTAAATAGACAGGGAGATATGAGTCTGATATTTTAAAGGGTTTTATTGAGAAACATGAAAAATAAATTAGAAGGAAGAACTTAGAAATTAAAGGACCAAAAGAAAAAAAGAAAAATAGTAACAGACATTAATAATATTTTAGTGTTCATGGTTTTTTTTTTGTGATGCATTGCTATTAATAAGTGTATTAATATGATCTCAGAAACTTCTTTTAGCATTAAAGTGTTTATCTGTATACTATGCCAAATTCTTAGCAAAAAGCAGATGTTACCTAGAGCTTCATATATTTGTCTAAGATACTACATCATATTATCTTGGAAATCTAAGATTGTCCTTTCTTACACAGGGAGAATAAAATAGTCATGACTATCAAACCACCTAGGAAAGGACAGGCTCAAATACAATAGACTGCAAATGCCCCCAGATCTCTTCTTATTTGGGACAACTGCTTTCAACTCTGGAAATAAGTCCTGAGGGAAACCTGGATAAAAGTGGACAGTTTCTCTTTCACTTTGCAGTCTTTCAGTATGTGTTGCACTTACCAGCATTGTCTTTAATTTCTTTGAGTTTATTTATTTATTATTGCTTGCAATGTGGATATATGTAAGAAGAATCCATGTTCTGAAAAGATTTTGATGTAAATTTTTGAGAAGGCAAACTTTGTGGTAGTATTTTAAACTTCTCTCATTTGCATGGTATTCTCTGCATTTGCTTGGAATATATTGTGTCGGAAATAAAAAAAATTACATTAAGTTAAACTAGGTGGGAAAAAAAAAAAACAAATGAATACTAAAAAGATATGTGGGGGAAAAAAAAAAAAGAGTAAGTGGTAAAGGCTAATGTTGCTGATAAGTAAATCCATGGCAGTTTGAGAACGTTTCTGTTGCTATTGATTTTACACAGAAAGCTTTCATGTGCTGTGCAGAAGAAAGATGGTGCAGAAGAAAACCTGAATAGTATCAAGAAAAAGGTGAGACAGCTGGCAAAAGACAATGAAAGCTTATGAAAAGAATGGCAGACATTAATGATAAAAATGGTTTGGGGGAATTTGAAAAGTAAAGTATAGAAGGACAGGTACCCAGAAAAGAAAGCAAACAGTAGATAAAGAAGATTATTTTACTAATCAGCACAGTATTCTTCTTCCTTTAAGTAAAAAGTTAAGTGTGTAAGTAATACAGTGCAATATAATAATAGGACAATATAAATGCATATACAGAGAAGACTAACAGAGATATTTCCTTCTTAGGGTGGAGTTTTGTTTGTTAGTTATTTTTCAGTAGTAAGAGGGAAGTAGTTGAAAGAGAAAAGTTAAATGTCACATTATGTTATTTGGTTATCTGAATCACAATTTGACCAGTACAAAAACAATCAAAGAATGTGATGTATTTGTGTAATTAAAAGAAATATAGTACCTTGGAACTTAATGTAGCTTGATGTTTTCATCATGTCTGCTTAAGTATACAGTGCCAAGTTCGTCTGTAAAAAATGTCTAAAACTGCTCAAGTGTAGGTACGTAAACAATTACTGTTTTAAAAATAACAGCTTTATGCCAATAAACTAAGGCAGTGCTCAACAGTTTATTATGCTGTTGTTATACATGCTGCTTTAAAACTTGAGGCCTCCTACAGGAATCCACAGTTTTGAACTGAATGTAAGTATTACATCTGAAAACCTTGCAGATCTTACTTGTTCTTCTGTTAATAAAAGTTTGATACTTCAAGACTTTCGTGGCAATACTTTTCTCTATAACAGAAATAGAGTTATACTGTAGTTTCTGTCCATGCACTATATCATAAAACAAGCAAAGCAATGTTATTTGAATGTATATCCACAGAGTTGAATGCACTCTCTGTTTAGTAAAATATGGCCAAAAAGTTGCACAACAGTCTAGAAGAACTGCCCAGCATCCTGCTTCTACAGTAGGCAGCAGAAAAAAGCAACTCCTCTTTTGCTGCTTTTGGTTGCCTGAGTGGCAATAGTAACTGTTACTCCCTACGTTTTTCCTAACAGATGAGAGAAGATCATTGGGCCAACATGGTTTGTCTATTTTCAAAATATTTTCTCCATCATTACTATGAATGACAGATTAGATGACAGACTCCAGTGCAGTAGTATGATAATCTTCATCATCTTCCCCTAGGATGCTACAAAGTGGTCCCAAAACCTCATGAACATCTACATGGAGAAAGATTCTTTCACTGTCTGACTAATAAAATATACAGTTATTGATCTTTTTGCCCCTACTGCATACCTGAGGATGCTGGATAGTCAAATAGTAGGATAACATATTTGTATCTGCTTCAATTTCACCAGCTTTTCCTTATTCTACTCCCAGTTCACAATGCCTTGATTTGCCTTCTCTTTCCTTATAACAAGCTACCATATAGGTGTGGGATATTTTCTGAAATTGTTATGTTTTCACTCAGCTCCCTACACATATTATGTCATATTATGTCACATGCAAAAGTTGTAGTACATCAGATTTGAAGGAAACCAAAGGACAACAACATTTATTTATTCAAGGATTTAATATTTCCGTTCCTCTGATTCCAGGACTACTTTCATTTTGCTGGCATAAGTTTTCTGTTTGTTATTTTGGATCCTCTTGATATGTCTGTTAATTTGCCTGAAAGCTGTCAGATTTGCTCACTTTCAGGTTACACTGTGTACACATTCATGTCAATGCTTGCTTTCTCATAGCTTACTGTTCTGAGCTCTTCCATTGTGTCTTTTGCTTTGTTCCAGTTCTAACTCTCACAGCTCCAAGATATGGGACTTCCTATAGACTTTGATAATAAACTCAGAACATGCTTTCTGGTATAATCAATGTTTCAGCATTCATTGGCTTAGTCTTTGCAGCAAACTCAATTTCTTCCTCAATCCTCTACAGGTTCCTACTGTGCCAGGCATTTTCCCTGTGAAACAGTATTTAGAAAAATAGATTGAGTTTCTTCCAAAATTACTAATAAATTTTGCACGTTTTTTTTTTTTCAGACATAAACAACTTTCCATATCAGTAAACAAATGTTTGTGGAATTAAACATTTCTTTCACAGATGCTGGGATGTAAATCTCTCTGCAGTCTTTTGTCAGAAAAAAAAACAACAAAACCATGATTTGTCTCTTCTTAAATGTGATTTTATATTCCAGTGCGCTGCTCTTCAGCAGAATGATGAACAAGGAAACAGAGCCAGGCACAGAAAAACCTAATGTTATAAGAATCTATGCAGAATGATAACAAAACAAGTGCGCTATAGTCATGTACAGAAGTTGCTCCTGGCCCGTCTTGAATTTTACAGTTAGGAAACTAATACTCTCCATCTGGATTTGCCTCACACTTTTAAATATTTTAACAACATATTCAATGAAATTATAAAATACATTACTAACCTTCCTTTAGCTTCCCAAAGTTTCTTTTTTGTCTGTGGTTCAGCTTTTCCTCTGAAACAATTTTCACCCCTAATAATGTCGCATGACTTTACTAGTATGCATAGTCAGCACAAGAACCATGTGATATGATTCTGAAACACCACTCTAGGTTTGTTTGGTTTGGGTTTGGTTTTCTTTTTTTCACATAATAGAGATTTTTATATATACTCATAATTAAGGTACTTGTCTTCAAAGATCATACAACACTAATGATGGTTTGGTCTGCTAAAACCAGAAAAAAGGTGCTAGTTTGGAGTTTATAAAGTGCAACTGGAAATTTAACATTTTATTTCTGGCTTACAGATACAAAACCCACATTTTGCACAGATACATCCTATCTCACTCTACTTAATAAGGTGGCTTTGCAAAGAAAAATCTGTCCAGCACTATTTTTTCAAACGTTCATTCCTGACTCTGTCTCATTCACACTGTTATATTTCCTGATGATAATATGATTCTGAAAAAAAGAAACAAAGAAAAGCAATATTTTTCTACTTTTTAATTCTACTGTCAAAATCAGTATACACAGTAAGTACTAATGAGGAGCAGATTCTTTTGTAAGAGCAAAATGTTATCATAATGCTTTGTTGGATTCTTTCCTTATTGAACTATTACTCAAAAAGTTACACCAAATGGATGGTAGGTCAGATCAACTATGGCATAAAGGAAACTAAATACTGGCAGTTTAAAAGCTGAACACTGTAGATGGATTGATTCTGTGGTTACAACAGTAAGACAAATAACAAAATACATATTCAAATTAAGAAGAAAATAAATAAAAAAGTAGAGAAAACATTCTACTAACCCACATAACAATATTTCTGAATTCCTTACCAATGAAGAGTAAAACTCTATTACTGTGAACCAACGAGCTGTGAGACATCATCATTAACACAAAGATAAAAAAAAAATATCGGGTTTTGATGAAAACAAGGGAGAGAATTTCCTTTTGTAATGTGTGCTTGAATTAGAAATGTGCCAGAGATATGGAAAGTGAACACTTAAATTCTCCCTTGAAGTATTAAAACATACCTCCTACTCATTACAATGGGAACTAAAGCAGTTTTTATATAATCAAAGTATCATGGGAAGTTTCCAACCTCTGTGTGTGAAATCCTTAAAACATTCTCAATAGACAAAAGACAATAGTACAACAAAAAACTTGGAGAGTAAAAGAAATAAATGCTTTTTTTCTTATACATTATCTGGGGTATATTATCAGTATATATTATTATATGTGTTCTAATATATATGATAAAAATTCACAGTTCCAGAAGCAAAGGCTTTGCATAACTGTGGTAATTACATTGGACTTCCTAACTTCTCTGCTTTTTTGTAGTCTGTTATTATGGTGATTTATCTATTACAGCGGACTCCTAGGATGGAAGTAAGCTGTTTGTTATATATTCCAACCAGTCATGCGATGGAAGTGGATATTTTAACTACTGTAGGTCTTAATGACTACTGGTTTCCCAGGAACCATTTATCCTCCATTCATCAGCTTCACAAATGCTTTCATGGCCAAACAGGTAGGATCTTAGTATAAACTGAGCAACTGCAAGCTTGCAAAAGCTGTGCTTCAGGGAATGATAAGAAATTGTCAGCAAAACCATGTATAATCACAGAATCACAGAATGTTATGGATTGGAAGGGACCTCAAGAGATCTTCTAGTCCAACCCCCCTGCTGGATCAGGTCACACAGGAACGCATCCAGGCGGGTGTTAAACATCTTCAGAGGAGACTCCACAACCTCCCTGGGCAGCCTGTTCCAGTGCTCTGTCACCCTCACCGTGAATAAGTTTTTTCTTATATTTATGTGGAACCTCCTATGTTCCAGCTTGCACCCGTTGCCCCTTGTTCTATCACTGGATGTCACTGAGAAGAGCCTGGCTCCATCCTCTTGACACTCACCCTTTACATATTTATAAACATTAATGAGGTCACCCCTCAGTCTCCTCTTCTTGTCACTTTCCAGTACCAGATCAGGAGCAAAGCAATAACAGCAGTTTAATCTGAAAGAGACAAATGGACTGGCAGGTATTTAGAGTTATGACTGATTCATCACAAATAACCTTAGCAACAGAGACAGGAGGGATAGAAGGGAAGAAGGAGAGAACGAGGAAAAGAAAGAAGAGAGGAATAAGGGACAGAAAAAGGAAGAGGGAGGAAAGTGGCAAAGGAGAGATAAAGGGATGAAAGGAAAGATAAAGGGAGGGAAGGAGGAAGGAAGGAAGCAAGCAAGCAAGCAAGGAAGCAAGGAAGGAAGGAAGGAAGGAGAGGCAAGGAAAACTAATAACTGGGGACTTTATTGTTACAAATGCTTAAAAACAGGGCCCCTTAAAAAAGAAAAAGTGGAAGTAGATTATGTTTTCAATTAAATGGAATGTATTCTGACATGTATGAAGGAAGTACCTTTAACAAATGTCATGCTTGGCCTATTCATCTTAGTCATCCAATGGTCATCCAATGGTCATCCAATCAAAAATCTATTGTTGTGGAGCTTGGCTGAACTAGGTCTTTTTGTCAAGGCGCAGGCAGATTAAAGCCACTCTTGCATAAATGTGTGTGGTTTTAAAAAAAATTTTATACTTTATTTCTTCCCCAAACTCACTGTATAGCATTACAGGATGTAATGGGGCTTTGAGCAACCTGCTCTACTTAGTGATGTCCTTGCTGACTGCGAGGGGATTGGCTAGATGACATTTGAAGGTCCCTTCCAACTTAATGCATTCTGTGATTTTTACTCTATACAAGACAGACAAACATGGTAGACTGCACAAGATGATTTACAGTCTTTGAATTAATCCTGCCTCACCTTACAAAAGACAAGGTATTAGGACCTATAGTTATCTACATGAGTTGCCCTGTAGATATCAACAAGCTTTGAATATGAAGGCCTTAAAGCAAGTGGGTTGCTACCAAGCGTGCCTTTACTTACTTTGCTGTCTGCTTAAGTAAAACCACAAAAAACCATAAAACTAAAATGAAAATGTATGTTTCCTGACAGCATGATTCTGTCATTAATAGAGCTCAGAAAGAGCTCAGAAAAAACTGATAGAGAAGTATGAAAGACCTTCCTTAGAATTATTATCCAAAAGGTTGCTTTTTGAGAAGTCACTTTTCTACTTTCCAAGACTGTAGTTCAGCAATGCTAATTTACAGCAGCAATGATTTCAATCACAGTTATAGAGAAATGAATCTAAACTATTATTTTGGTGTGATTCTTTATTAAAATGACACAGTCACTCTTTTATGTTATATAGTATTATACTAAATGTATTGTAATACTTTAAACAACTTTGTTACATGTTAATACTTTTTTTCTACTTCACATCTTTTGTTTAATTTCTCTCTCTCTGAAGTGATAACATTGGCACAATAGAGTGTGTAATAGCGCTGTCTATCATGAAACTTGTTAGTGCACAGCTTGTAAACTAGAAGACAGTAATGGATCCTCAGAAGCTTTATAGTGTCAGAAAGATTGCTGCACGTGCACATTAAATTCATGTGCTGAAAGGCCTTGTGATTTTATGTTGAAAAATAACCCCATTCATATGCAGTAGCTGCCTTTCTTAACAAGACGGCTTTCATACTTTTCCTACTAAAGGCTCATAATTTAAATGCCATCTTTGAGTTAGGAGTACAGAAAATAATTTGAAACTGGTAATTTCTAATTTCGTTTCTGTTTAAACAGCTTACCAACTAGCAACTGCATGGGCTTTAAATTCCTGAAAGATAATACTTGTTCTACATTAAAAAAATTATTCAAGCTATGCCCAAATTAAAAGAGATTTTAGTGCAACAGTAAAAAAAATACCAGAGCTAGGCAGTTTACAGTGGTTTCTCAGAGGTACCCAATCTCATTCTTGCTGTAGTGCAGATGTTTAGTGTTCAAAAAAACAGATAGGTACAAAACAAAACGCTGTACTTCTGACAGCAATACACCCAACCAACTGGTGGAATATATCAAATACTTAAGCATGCATAGCAATATCACACAATGTGAGAGGAAAAAGAAGGGGAAGGGGTTAAGAATTCAATTTCTTTGAAAATGCCTTTCTGTATGGTATAACACAACTGTCATTGAAGTAAATGATAAAGCTATTAATGAATTTGATAGGACCTAGGTTTCTCATATAGCATATTCTATTGACCATATCATTTTAGAAATGTGGAAATGAAAATTCAGGAGAAAATATTTCTGTTATTTTTATTTTTGCAGCTGTGGAAATGACTGTTAATACACAGGACACCTTATTAAAACACAGCTGTATGTAGCTAAAGACCACTTTTTTAAAATATTGAAAGATGGATAGTTGCCCATCACACTAATTTTCTCATTGTGTTTCCAGCATATATCTGTTCTTTCACAAACACAAGGACATTCCTGGGAAGTATCTCCAGTGTCACTCCACCCACTACTGACATGAGTAGAAGTGAACAAAATAAGACTTTTTCAGTAAATCTGAAAAAGAGATTAGAACATTACATTATGGATAAAAATTGGGCAGGTGAAACAATCCTGATTGGAAGGGAATACAGCTCTGACCTTTACAGATGGTTAGAGCTATAAAACTACGTGGCCTTAAGCCCATTGAGTGATATAAGAATGCACAAATTTGCTGAAGTTAATGGGGAGGAGGACAGACGTTTTATAACATACGTGAGTACATACATGTTTGTACTTGCTAGGGACAATGTAAGAATGAAATCTTGACACTGGTAAAGCTGGTATTGATTAGGTCATGAAAACTGAAAAGACTAACGCTACATGTGCTTCTTGCTTAAGCTGAAGGCATAACAACCTCTCCAGAAAATGTTATTACATCTTCAGAGAGTAGTAGTAGAGCTTTTGGGAAGTACCAGAGCAAACTAAAATACAGCTAACTAAAATACAGCTTCACCTTCACAATAAACTCTCATTGCCCTTATGCAGTCATAGGACATCAAAGAAGCTGCATGTATGCCTTAGACTTTTTCTGCATTGCACTATCTACACCTGAAACCCTTCATAAAATACTAGTAAAGATTGTTGAATTGAAAGAATGGAGTTCAAATGGGGCCTTTAATGCCTACTGCTCTGTGTCAGTTTCCTATTTCTTGAGGCTAGCATGAACAAAATAAGACTTTTTCAGTAAATCTGTAGAAAACCCCCCCACAATCTATGTAAATGAAATGTGGGTGATAAAAAAACACTCAGAAAATATAACTAGAACCTATATTAAACCATATGTTGAAAGACAATGAGATGTGAATACAAATAAAAATAACAGTACTTCTGTTTCTACCTACCTTAAATTCGTGTTGGTACTTGAAAAAAAAACAACTTCCAGAGAAATTTGAAAATGGTCTTAGGATCATTTGAAAAGGCTTACTGCACAGACATATCTCTTACATTGTGCCAGAAGATTATAGGATATGGAGCATTATTAGTTCACAGTTATTACAGGTTTGATCATTGATATATAATTATAAATGTTTAAAGTAAACTTTCATAAGATGGACCGTAAGAATTCTATAGTCATTGTTATAATATGTTCTCTTTCAGTTGCTCTTTTTAATAATTTCTGCATTATGAATCCACCTATTATACATAATAATATATTAATTATGCACAAAAGTGTTAATGAATAATAACCTTCTACATTAGTAATCACAAAGTAATTTTCTGTGATCTTGGATAAATACAGAGAACTCATTCACAGCCAGCACTCACAATTCTTTCTTTTCGTAATCCAAAAGATGTCTCTTTAAGATTCTGAAGGGGGGAGGGGAAACATAAGCATTTTCATTTTCTACTCTTGCACATCTTATAATATATTGGCATTGATTTAACGATGTAAGTTATCTCCTTTAACAAACTTGCATAGTTCTTCAGAAAGTTCAAGTTACTCCAGCCAAAAGTGGAAACTTGAAGTCACGATATTTGCCAAAAGGAAAAGTCACATTCAGTGCTTGTAATATTTGCATTTCTAAAATGAATGCTTTGAAATGTCTCTCTCTCAAAATAGATCCAAAATTTTATCAGTGCTTGGTCAACTTTATATAATCCAGAAACAGTAGTAAGATATTATTATCGCTTCAATAGGCATAACACTTTCAGTCCAGCAATAATAATATTCACAGCAAACTATCCATAAAGCAAAACATACTTCATTCCAAACTTTGAAAATAACCTTTGAACCAAACGTACCAATGAATATTTTATCAGCATAAGAAAATATTATGAAGGAGGTGGTTTAACATGGATTAATAAAATGCAAGACATTTTGTATTTTCACAATTGTTAAGTTTAATTCTATGAAAATTCTCTCTTATTTGTGGCAAGAGCTATGAGACTTAAGTTGTAAGTGAGTTACTAGTATAAAAATCTAGTTTGTTCTTTAGTTGCAGTTGGATTTTAACCTGTATACAGACCCAGTGCATAGATAAGATGTAAATGGTCAATTGAAGCTGCTCCTGCAGCAGAGGTTACAGAAAAGTCTTTTGCATGTACTTAAGTCTACCTAGACTTTAGTAAAGCTTTTGACACTGTTTCCCACAGCATTCTCCTGGAGAAACTGGCTGCTCATGGCCAATAGTATGAGATTCAATAAGGGCAAGTGCTGGGTCCTTCACTTGAGTGACCACAACCCCATGCTGTGGGATAATGGCCTAGCTTGCCAAGAGACAGGAACACAGGCTAATTTAGTGTGCTCTGGGGGAAAGGTTCAGATGTTTGCAACTATGAGATTCTTGTGCTGTCTCTAGAGATGGAGATTCACTAAGCTGGCATGTCAAACAGCTGAAGAAGGGAGTCTTGTTAAAATAAGATGTTCCTGTTTCAGCTAAACCAGCAAATGCAAACAACTCTTAAATAAATCTTGAAGGCCATGCAGTCCAAGTGAAGAACTTTGCCTAATTAACAGCAAAATTAATATTAAATTTTACACTCCTAAGCATGGTAATGAGCCTAATGGAGTGCATGTTAAACATATATGACTATGTGTGGTGAACCGACCACATGATTTTTCTGTCTTATTAAAACAGCAAGCAAAAAACTCGGTTTACCCTCAACCCTTCTCCCTTTGGGAGGTGGTCAGACCTCAACGAGCCCGACCGCAACACTATGTTACTCAGCTCTTGAAGTGCTGGGGTCTGAGTTGTGGGCCCCAGATTGGAGTTGGCCTGTGAATGAGTCACAACCTAGTAGAATGTTCTGTTTTTCCTATTGGCTTCATGTTCCAGAGGCAGAACCCGGCCCACCTGTGTCTCTATGGCTCTGCCCTCACCCAGGTGATCACGGTTGGAGTGGTGAGCGAAGCCAGGATTATATTAACCAGGAGCCAATTAGTTGGAGGAGCTTCCTGTTTGGTATGGTTTCTTTGGGGGCTAATTGCATCTTACTGAGCTCTCTCAGTGGTGTCCTCACATGTGAAGGTTCACTGAGAGAGTAATCTCTGTTCATTGAGTCCAGCAGGTGATGCTGGCACCACAGTGGGCAGTGGAGGAGCAGGGCCCACAGGAACCTATGGCAGGATTGTTTGAAAGAAGGCTTCTGAGGGGGGGTTGCTGAGTTCAGCATTGGCCTGAGCAATTAGGCGACTGATGGCAGCATAAAATGATGATGGCTGAACCAGCACCGCAACTCTCTACCCAAATCATGCTAAACATCACCTAGAAGTCAGGGACAGATGGGATAAGGATATTAGAGCCATTACAAAGACTTGTGCCTCTGACAGTGTTGATAATTGTCCTGGGTGGCCAGGACAGGGTTAATTTTGTGTGGAGCCAGGTAATTCTATACCATGCTGACGTCATGCTCCGGGGCCAGCTCCGGGGAGGGGCCAGTTCCGTTGGGGGCGGTTCAGTTGGAGTTCAGTTCACCTTGAACTTCGCTCGGGTTCGGTCCCTCGCTGTTGTTCTCTGGTGTTGTTTTTTTTNACTAACTCAATTATCTTGTCTGTAGTTAGTGCATTTATCAATGGCAATTCTGAATCTATTGTATCTGTTGCTTTAATAAAGCAAATCTATCTGTTTCAACTTTTACACTGTCTCAGTGCAAGTTCTTAACAAGGCTCTAAAACAGGTAACTACTGTCTTAGTGCAAGCTCTTATCCAAGTCTCTGAGACAGAATTTTCAGAAATACTTTTGACTTTGCAAAACTGCTCAGTGCAAGCCCTTGGGGTCTGGCAGGCCAACGTCACACTCTCAGTCTTAACATGACACATGCAAAGCTACAGGCTTGGGGAGGAGTGGCTGGAAGACTGTCTGGTGGAAAAGCACCTGGGGCTGTTAGCTGACATCCAGCTGAATATAAGCCAACATTGTGCCCAGGTGGTAAAGAAGGCCAACAGCATCCTGGCCTCTGTCAGAAGTAGTGTGGCCAGCAGGACTAGGGAAGTGCCCTGCCCTTGGCACTGGTGAGGCCACACCTCCAATGCTGCGTTCAGTTTTTGAGTCCTCACTACAAGAAGGATGTCGAGGTACTGGAGTGTGTCCAAAGAAGGGCAATGGAGCTGGTGAAGGGTCAAGAGCACCATTTTTATGAGGAGCAGCTGGAGGAACTGGGGTTGTTTAGCCTGGAAAAAAGTAGTCTCAGGGGAGACCTTATTGATCTCTACAGCTATGCATTCCAAGTGGTTTAGAGAAATTTATGATCTCGGAAGTGATAGCTCCCACCTTTAAGTGTGGAATATGACAATTTATCTAATATACTTTGGTATGGCACCCACACTATGTAGTTGTGTTTGGTTGTGGTGCTTTGAAGGAACCGTATGTGCTCTCAAAGAACCTTTGGTTCTTTTCCAGAGGTTGTAAGGGACCTGCAGAGGTCACGTAACCTTCTCTGATCATGACGGTTGTTTTCTTACATTCTGAATAATAAAGTGTAAAGGAGGAAAAATTGATACCGTATTTGCCATGTTGCCCTATATCCTTCTCTTTTGTATGGCTCTGCTGAACAATGAAGATAAGGAAGGCAGAGAGTTCACACATACTTCTGACTGCCAGTGAGATAGATTTTTTATGGAAAGCTCCTAAGAGACCAATTAATATCACCAGGGTTGTCAAAATATATGTAGCATGAAAAAAACAGGCAGTCCATCAACACACTCTGAAAGTAAGGTCACTGAACACGGGAACACTGGGGAGAAATTTAGTCAGAATGGAGCAAAAATTGAGCACTAATTAGTGACTTGTAAACCACTTACGATGGCAAAATACTGCCTTGTCTAGAACTGCATTTTCTAGGAAGATTCATTATTTTTGTTAAAGAAGTACCACAGATAAACACTGAAATGAAAAGGCAGGATTAAATATTATCCCAGCAAAGCTTGATGCTTCATATCTGTAAGAGTGATCATGGTCCAGAAATGAAGATGTTGATTTTTAACTTAGGTGGTTCAAGTCAGGCTTCATTGTTTTATTTTACAAAAGGGGATATTGTTGAATGCTGATACCTCCAACATTTAATTCTGATCCCTGGGGTTCACTGTTGTTCAGGCAATACTACTCAACTATTAATTGTATGTATCAGTGTCCTAGAAGTATAAACCAGGTAAGTGAGATTTGAGGTTGGGAGATGATAGAAAATTGCTAGACATAACCAACACTATGAAGGACAAGAAATTATTGCAGAAAGAATTACATAATCTAGAAGAATCGGATGATAGATGTACTAATACAAAATCATAGATGTCTTCTGATTTTGCCTTTGCCATTTCCTAAGTTATTGCTGAAGCAGAGGCATAGAAGCCGAGCCTATGCTATTTTTAAGAACTTGGAATATTAGACAATAAAGTCAACTCTGCTCTCTGACTAAACTTCACAAACCCATGATAACTTCTGTAGGATATCTATGACTTGGGTAGCATGCTGTATGAGGATAGATGAACTTAGACTCCATCTGACCATGCTCCAAGGTAAGATGTTTCTACCAGGGACTCCCAGAACAAGTGATATAACTGAAAATGGCACACACATATCTGATCATATATTACAAGGAAGACCATAAGCTCATACTTCATTGTGTTCTTTTGAACCACACCTGGTAAAAAAACAAAAGCAAAAAAAGGGAAAATAATTGCATACACACAGAGTATCTCTGATGCTAAGTACAAATTAAGTAGTAGAGCTGACTAAGGTAGCTGGCAACAGGCCATGAATACACCTTTGCGAACTTTTGTATGTTTAAAGAGTTTGATGTAAGTTTGACTTAAGTTTGTGTTTACTGTAATTGTCATGCTTCTGTCTCTCAATTTATAATAGCAATTTTTACCATATTGGAATGTTGTGAGAACAAATGCATAAATGATTGATTGATTTTTTATTTTTATTTTTATTTTATTTTGGTAGTTTTGTGTATATAAATGCCTAAGTAAATATAAGTCTTCGTGAGCCAATATAATAGCATCATAGAATCATTTAGGTTGGAAAAGACCTTTAAGATCATCAAGTCCAAGCATAACCCTGCTCTATCAGGTTTGCTGCTAAACCATGTCCCTAAGCACCACATGTACATCTACACGGCTTTTAAACACATCCAGGAATGGTGATTCAACCACTTCCCTGGGCAAAACACATTTTTTGTTTGTTTGCTATCCCTGTAAGGATATTAGATTTCAGCAATATAGCTGAACACTTAAAATCAAAACTGTGCATCATATTAGTGTGGTCTTCAGATGTGCATCTGTGTGCAAGGTACAGTTTGCCACACCCTGTGCCTTTTCAAGAGGCAAAGTTCATTGACGCAAAGTCAAGACAGCATTTTAAGAGTAGAATATGCTGAGGCAAAGGCTGTCAAGAAAGTTAACATCCTCTTCTCAAATAACTGGTAACTGATGTGATTAGACTAGCACTTAACAATTGTCAGAGATTTTAATTAAATTTTAATTTAATTTTAATTAACCATTACAATGAATAATGAACACTCTCCAAAATGCGTATGTATCCTTGTATAGAAAAAAGTTATATCCTGTCTCTTTCTGGACATAACAAATCAACTTGTTTTCAAGTTTTGTCTCTAGATCAACCTTAATACTGTTTTGAGGGCTGTTTTGAGAACACGTAGTGAGACACCTGGTAAAAATGGCTGTATTTCTGCAAAATGGAGTGTCCTGGTTTGACTAGGACAGGGTTAATTTGGTGCAGCAGGGCTATGCCATACCATACTGACATCATGCCCCAGGGCCAGTTCCAGTTCCACGGTGCAACATGTGTGCATGCAGCCGGTCCACTGGGGTTCGTCCGTTTGTCCACACAGTACCGCTCGTTCTGTACATTGTTTTTCTTACTGTTGTCATTGCTGTTGTTACTGTGATTGTTCCTTGTGTGTCATTGTATTAAACTCCTTATCTCAATCCCGGCTCTGTGTCTCTCTCCCTCTTCCCCGAACCGGCTCAGGCGGGGGGGGGGGGCAGCAGCAGCTGCCACGTGGCTCGGCTCCTGACAGGGACTGAACCACCACAGCTTTCCTAAACCACCACAGCTTTTGGTGCCCAACATGGGGTGTTGGCAGTAGTAGGAGTTTTTTGAAAGAAAAAAAGCAAATACTTTACACTACAGGTAACTGTGCTGAAGAATCCCTAGTCTTGTGAGTGCTGTAGTATGGGCTCAAAGATCTCAAAGATGAGAGTCTTCCCATGGCATTTATTTAGAACCACTTTTCTGACTGGTTGTCACCTTATGCATAATTCTGTCCCTTACACAACAGAAGAGTCGTCCTAATGAGAGCAGCCATAAAGGTGACCTGGCTGTAACGTGAAGAATACTGACAGAAAGTCTGTTAAAACACCAACAGAAGAAGATACCTGCCAGCCTGGGGACTTCTACAGAGCTGCTAGACTGGGAACCCAGCCTGTGAACTAAAAACATTGTTAAGATGTGCAGCTAGCATCTGTGAAGAGCAGCTGAGTACCTAAAAACAAGAGAAATCTTGAGATACCATCATTATGAGGAAATACAAGAAAATGCATCAGAAATCATAGAATAGTTTGGTTTGGGAAGGATGTTTAAAACTCATGTAGTCCAACCCCCCTGCAGTAAGGAGGTATATTTTTAACTAGATCAGGTTGCTCAGAACCCCATGCAACCTGACCTTGAATGTTTCCAGGGATGGGACATCTACTACCTCTCTAGGTAACCCATTCCGGTGTTTCACCACACTCATTGTAAAAAATTTCTTCCTTCTATCTAGTCTAAATCTACCTTCTTTTAGTTTAAAACCATTACCTCTTGACTTATTTCTACACACCCTGCTAAAGTCTTATCACCAGGAAAGATGAAAAATAGTCTGAAAAAGGGGGAAAACCTCCTGAGAAAGTGGGAATTAACAACCTCTATTGGCCATTTTGGATGAAAGAACAGAAAAGCAGTATGGAAAAATACAAATTGGTCTGAGAGAATAGAAAACATTATCTATTGCCTGTCCCAAGTGAAAAATATTAATTAGTAGCAACTATTGGTTGCTCCAGGTGGTAGTATCCTACACCACTTTACGTCTCTGTGATAGAAAAATGACTTGCATTCAATCCAAAATGAAGCTTCTTTCTCTTCGAGAACTGTCTCTGCACCTACTTTTCTATGAGATCTCCTAAACAGATTGGGCGCTCACCAGGCACAGAAGCTTGACTTATAGAAGGTCTCCTTTTACGATAGTGGGACCTTCTATGAGTCAGGCCTCTGTGCCTGGTGAGGGTCCAATCAGTTTTAGACTTTAGACTTTAGAAGGGCAAACTACAGCTCAGGGCTCAGTTAGCAGGGATCCTGTGGGAGGCTTCAATGGTAGATAAAGGAGCTAGTGAGTGCTGGAAGTTTTTCAAGAACACTCTCCTAGAAACACAAAACCAATTAATTCCCTCTAACAGCAAGGGGAGTAGGTGGAGTAAAAGACCGCCTTGGCTTAACCGTGGGCTTATGGGTCTGCTTAGAGGAAATGTAAGGGAAATCAAAAGGGAAACGTACCAGAGATGGAAACGTGTAGCAATACCTGCTGAAAATTACAAGGGCATTGCCAGGGTATGCAGGGGTGCAGTTAGGAAGGTGAAAGCTCAGCTTGAGCTGAAATTGGCCCAAGACTTCAACAAGGGGCTCTTCAGATATGTCAACAACACGCAGAAACAGAAAGAGAGCATTGGCCCATATTAAACTGGAAAGGTGAACTAGTCACCAACAGTGCTGAAAAGGCAGAGGTCCTCAACACCTTCTTCACCTCTATCTTTACCAGTGCCATCACTGAAGGAAGAGTTGGTGTGTCAGCTCCTACAGGAGCTTGACCCATACAAATCAATGGGCCCAGATGCCATCCTCCCAAGAGTGTTAAGAAAGCTGGCTAATGTCATTGCAACATTGCTCTCCATAATCTTTGAGAAGTCGTGGAGACTGGGAGATGTGCCTGAAGCCTGGAAAAGGGCTAATGTCAGTTTCATCTACAAGAAGGGTCCCAAGGAGGGCTCAGGTGATTATAGACTGTGTTGGTTTAGTAAGAGCTGCGGGGTAGCCGAGCCGTGCGGCCGGCCACTTATCCCCGCCCCCTCCCCTCTGCCGCGGGCCGTGGACAGAGAAAGGAAAAGAAGGTTTAAAA
>VZZY01016676.1:42287-59637 GCA_013400335.1 Eurystomus gularis
CCCTCCCCGGAGCTGGCCCCGGGGCGTGACGTCAGCATGGTATAGAATTACCTGGCTCCACACAAAATTAACCCTGTCCTGGCCAACCCAGGACATAGACCCATTAGCCCCACGTCAATCCCTGGGAAGGTTATGAAGCGGATCTTCCTGGGGACTGTCACAAGTAAACTGAAGCACATAATTGGAAAAAAGCCAGCCTGGATTCATCAGTGGCAAATTGTGCTTGACAAACCTAATCCCCTTCTATGACAAAGTAACCCACTTGGTTGTTGAAGGGCAAGCAGTGGACATAGCCTATGTGGACTTCTCCAAGGCTTTCAACATGGTCCCCCACAGCCTCCTTCTTGAAAAACTGACTCATTACAACCTAGAGAAATGGTCTGTGTGATGGGTGGGGAACTGGCTGATAGGCCGTACTTAGAGAGTGATGGTAAATCGCTCATTTTCAAAATGGCAACTGGTCACAAGCAGGGTTCCCCAGGGATCAATATTGGGCCCAATGCTGTTTAATATCTTCATAAGTGAGTTGGATGCCGGGGTTAAGAGCACCCTGATGAAATTTGTGGACAACACAAAAATAAGTGGGGTGGGTGACAGTCCAGAGGGGAGAGGCGCCCTCCTGGACAGGCTGGAGGAGTGGGCTAGCAGAAAACTTGTGAAGTTCAAAGGGCATAAGCGTAGGGTCTTGCACCTGAAAACACATAACCCAGGAACGCAGCTCAGACTGGGATCACCCTGACTGGAGAGCAGCCCTGTGGAAAGGCACCTGGGGGTCTTGGTGGATAGCAGGTTCAACATGAGTGATCAGTGCTCTGTAGCGGCAAATAAGGCTGGCAGGATGCTGGGTTTCATCAACAGGGGCATCACCAGCAGAGAAAAAGAAGTCATTGTCCCACTTTACTCAGCACTGGTCAGGCCACACCTCCAGTACTGTTTTCAGTTTTGGTCTCCGCTATACAAAAAAGATGCGGACAGGCTGGAGAGGGTCCAGAGAAGGGCCATGAGGATGATCAGGGGACTGGAAGACTTGCCGAATGAAGAAAGGCTGAGAAATCTGGGTTTGTTTGGCCTTGAGAAGAGAAGGCTTAGGGAAGACTTCATCACCATGTACCAGTACTTGAAGGGTGGTTACCAAGAGAAAGGAGACTCCCTTTTTACAAGGAGTCATGTGGAAAATACAGGGGTAACGGCTGCAAGCTGCTCCTGGGGAAATTCTGATTAGGGTCCAGAAGAAAATTCTTTGCAATAAGAACAATTAAACATTGGAATAGTCTCCCAAGGGAAGTGGTGGATTGCCCTACACTGGATGGTTTCAAGGCTCATCTTGACAGGGTGCTGGGCCATCTCACTTGAACTATAGTTTGGTTTGTTTGGGGTTCTTTTACCATGAAAGGTTGGACTAGATGATCCTTGAGGTCCCTTCCAGCCTGGTTTTCTGTGATTCTATGATTCTGTGACTCCTGACTCCATGGTGTGGATCATCTTCAAAGTCAGATTTTGTCTATTATTGATTGGCCCTGCTCCAGGGAGTCATTCTGAGACTTCATTTCTGGGAGAGATTTTGAGGCCACAGTCCTGGGAGTGGTTTGAATAGCACTGCACCTACACTACTTTTAATAATATGTATACTGGCATGCATATAAATAGTTAATCATATTTGCTGCTTAACTGATGGTTATCTTGTAGCAATTTCTAATATTGACTACTTATATTGATTGTTGCTACTACTAATTACAGTTACTATTGAAATATATGTATTTGTTTTTTATTATTAAATGTAAGTATACTTGCTGTACAAATAATAATTTGTAGCAATCTGTAAGTAAACTGTATGAAACTTAGGAAATAAAACCTCCATATCCTTGTGTATCAGGAAATCCTGTGAAACCACTGTTGTAGTTGTTGCACACTCACAGGTCAGGTAACTTCTGCAGGTCATGACACTTCCTAAAGGAGGGAATAACCATGAAGACACCAAGTGATAAAACAATAGCAATAAAACGAAATATGTACAAAACCAACATCAAACCAACCTCCACCAATGGCAATTACGTCACTGTCACTGCTGATGCTGTGGATAGGCACTGGAGATAGTCCCAGGCTGGACTCAGCAGTAGACAGGAACCAGATTCAGGAGCTGGATTCTGGAACTGTATTCAGGAACAGGATCAAAGGCAGAATGGACAAAGTCCTCCTTGGATGTTGGCCATTGAAGAAGAAGCTTAACCCTCATGATCCCTTGGTTTTATACTGAATATGAAATATATGGAATGGAATGCTTTGTTGGTCAATTTAGGGTCACTTGTCCTGTCCACTCCTCTGCACAGGTGTGACCTCTCATTTTGCAGCACCCTCAACATTGTACACAATATTTAGCAGTGACCTTAGTCTACACAGGAGCAAGAGCCGTTCTGCACACTAATTCTCATAGTAACTACAAACATCAAGTGTTATTACTGCTAGAAGCAGATGTAAATATATGCCATTAACTTCAGAAAGTGCAGTTACCTAGAAGAGACTTAACAGAAAAGTAAAACCACTGAACAAAATTCTATTCTAGCTCAAACCAGGACAGAGGATAGGGGTTAGGGGTTAGCAGTTCATATATGGCCACTCTTCTTTTACCTGAAGTGCAGAAATTTTGTAGACTTAAATGCAGACTAATTTTATCTATAGCACAATTTGTAATTCTGTTATAAATATATACAATTTAATAAAATATTTACAGTATCATTGTCTATCAGTATCTGTGGATCTGTAACGTATTTCTTCCTTGATGCAGTTTTTGTCTTTGCTTTGTGATTCAGGGTAGGTTTCCCTGTTTTGATTCCTGCCATCAACAGGAAGTTAGGCCTATATAATGACAGTCCTAACATCAGTGAAGTCAAATATTCTGATCTGATTTATTGTTTTCAAGAAAAGGGAGAGTAGAGTAATGACTCTTTTCAATCAGAGTGGGAAAAAATGTTAAAAGCTGCTCTCACGTCTCAACTTTAGGATAAAAATCAACACTTACTTACTTATTTGCCCAGGACACATTACAGTTTACATCTGTTCCTGTCTTTATTGTGATGTTGCTGAACAGAACAAATAAAGTAAGCTAGAATGGCAAAACATCTCATCTATCATTGTCAGATGATACACTAGATATATTCATCTTTATAATGTTAATTTTTAATTCTTACAAATTTCTAGTATTGTTAAGAAACTTTATCAGAAGATTACAATTATTTTAAAGCTCATTGAAATCACTAACGGGTTTTCTATTCATTTTAGTGAAATTTGGAATAAGCTTTTTGTGCTGATAAAAGTGTCAGTTAACGTTTCAAGTGAAAACTTGTTTTCACAAGTTTGGTGATTTATTTTTCTTTATTTTTTGTTTTTACTCTGGTCTGCAACTCTTTTTTTTTTCTGAGAATTTGATGTTCTCTTCAGCTGACAATGAAAGTGTGTTAATTACTGATGGTTTAGATGTGAACTAATCTTTGATACTAATCTTTTGTCAGAAAGTGACATTTGAACTATTAGTAAACTGAAATTGTTGGCCTCCTTTCATAGATCAACAATTTGCACTATAGTGTCTTTAAATTTTGTTATTTAGTGAAGATCTGTTGCTATTCATCTGACTTTTATTTTTTATCCTCACAAAATATGGAAAAGAGTGACCACAAATTTGTGAAGGAAAAATTACAAAACATCAGTAACTATTTAAGATTCCCTTCCACTAAAAATGAAGCACAATCTTAAAAGAGTTCTCTCAGATTTTGTTTTCTGGTTTAAGACAAAACAGTAAATAGTTAAAACTAAGCAAAGTTTCCCATTGAAAGAACACTTTGGCATTCCTATTTCAGGCAATTGCTAGAAATAATGGTTAGAGACTAGTATGTGGGGAAAGTAAATCTGGGTTTGAAGTTAGACTGAGATGAATCCCAGTCGACAGACTACAGAAAACGTAGGTTATTTGTCTCATATCTCAGAGGAGAACAGAGGCCTGACAGATCTATACTGCTCAGCTTTAATGAACTTGCTCATTAATAATTTCGGTCTTGTTTCTTAAAATGAAACTCACATAGTACTGTAACTAGTGGGCTATGATTGAAGTGCTCCCCTAAGAAGAGTAAACAGGAGACCGCTGCCTTTGGGAAGTGAATCTGTAAGAACCCAGTAGCCAGCGATAATACCTCTGTCTAGATAACCATGAGACCTGTTCCATCTTCATTTTCACTGCTATTTTCCATTTTATTGTTTTCTCTTTTTAATTATTTTGTTTCATTTTCTAGTAATCTCTTTTTAACCAGGATCCTTCTTTCTCTCTTTTTGCATTGCTGTTTTAAGTATCTGTCATGTTAATTTCTAGAAGCAGTACGTTGAAAAAATAAAACTGTGGTAATGCTGATTTATCACAGCAGGTGAAAGTTCTGTTAACTTTTCAGATTTAGTAGCATTTAAGCAGTGATGTAAATTTCTCCAGCAATACTCTGTTTTGTTCTTCATTCCAATTCAAGCCACTGTCTATCTTTCTGAAAATTGGACATGTGCAGTTACCCTGTCTACTAGGAATTTGTGTTTCTAACTGAATGCCTTTGAAATTCTGTGAAAAATGGTGCAATTCTATTCCTCAAAATGCAGTTAAGTAACATGTTCCATGTTAGGTGATGTGACAAAAGCTCATCCACAAAAGAGCACAGAGAGACAATGACAGATGAGGGAGCCCTGGCTACTTGCAAGCCCATCACAGGGGCTATCAGCCCATTTAAGGTCCTACTCCACAAACCCAGAAAAGCATAGGAATAAAAAAGAAGGTGGAAAAAACAAAATGAAGACTCAGAGGAAGGAACCACCCTATCCAGACCCCTCCCAGGGATATCTGAGGAGAAACTCAGCCTCATTAGAATCATAGAGTCATAGAATTGTGAGGGTTGGAAGGGACCTCAAAGATCATCTAGTTCCAACCCCCCTGCCATGGGCAGGGACACCTCCCACTAGATCAGGTTGCTTAGAGCCCCATCCAGCCTGGCCTTAAAAACTTCCAGGGAAGGGGCTTCCACCACCTCTCTGAGCAATCAGTTCCAGTGTCTCATCACCCTCATGGTGAAGAACTTCTTCCTAATGTCTAATCTGAATCTACCCACCTCTAGTTTTGATCGATTCCCCCTAGTCCTACCACTACCTGACATCCTAAAAAGTCCCTCCCCAGCTTTCTTGTAGGCCCCCCTCAGGTACTGGAATATGGCTATGAGGTCCCCTTGGAGCCTTCTCTTCTGAGAATGGATAACCCCAACTCTCTCAGTCTGTCTTCATAGGAGAGGTGCTCCAGCGCTCTGATCATCCTCATGGCCCTTCTTTGGAAGCGTTCCAGCACATCCGTATCTTTCTTGTAATAGGGGCTCCAGAACTGGACGCAGTACTCCAGGTGGGGTCTCATGAGAGTGGAGTAGAGGGGGAGAATCACCTCCCTCAACCTGCTGGCCATGTTTCTCTTGATGCAGCCCAGGATACGATTGGCTTTCTGGGCTGCAAGCGTACACTGATGGCTCATGTTGATCTTCTCGTCCACCAGTACCCCCAAGTCCGTTTCTTCAGGGCTGCTCTCAAGCCAGTCACTGCCCAGCCTGTATGGGTGCTTGGGATTGCTCCAACCCAGATGCAGGACCTTGCACTTGGTCTTGTTGAACTTCATGAGGTTGGCATGGACCCACGTCTCAAGGCTGCCAAGGTCCCTCTGGATGGCATCCCTTTCCTCCAGCATGTCAGCCTCACCACACAGCTTGCTGTCATCGGCAAACTTGCTGAGGGTGCACTCAATGCCACTGTCCATGTTGCCGATGAAGATGTTAAACAAGAGCGGTCCCAGTACTGATCCCTGAGGGACTCCATTTGTCACAGGCTTCCACTTGGACATGGACCCACTGACAGCCACTCTTTGGGTGTGGCCGTCAAGCCTGTTCTTTATCCACCAAGTTGTCCATCCATCAAACCCATATTTTACCAGCTTGGAGACCAGGATGTCATGCGGGACAGTGTCAAAGGTTTTGCTCAGGTCCAGGTAGATGATGTCAGTTGCTCTTGCCTTGTCTATTGACGTTGTGACCTTCTCATAGAAGGCCACGAGGTTTGTCAGGCACAATTTGCCCTTGGTGAAGCTGTGTTGATTGTACCCTATCACCTCTTCATTATTATTCTGCCTCAGCAGTGCCTCCAGGAGCATCTGCTCCATGATCTTACCGGGCACGGAGGTGAGACTGACTGGCCTATAGTTCCCTGGTTAACATTGTCCAGATGTAAAACAGATCAGGATGAGTTATGCTGTAGCATATTTTGGCTTGAGGGGGATTGGTGCCTATGGATTCAGGACACATTATGGGATGCAGGGGAAGAGCTTTTGGGGATTGCATGATATGTATCATGGAGAGGAACCAAAACCAGGAAACGGAAGATAAAGTAGGTGAATGGATGGTCAATACTAAAACAAGAACACTGACCTCTGTTTGAGATAATTTAATTTCAATGTGATTTTTAGGTTTGATCTCCCTTTCAGTCACACTAGAAAGTTGCCTTTGGGATTGATTCTCAGTTCAGATCTGTTCACTCTAAAGTTGAATGCAGGTTTTCATGAAAGATAAATTCGTCAAGAAAAAAACTTTTGGATAAGGTTGAGGGAGAAATGAGTAATACAGATAAAGTTTTAGAAAGATTTTTAATGTCACTGAAATATTTCAGAAACAGTTGACAGCTAAGACACTGTAGTCACTCTAGTAGGAATGAAGTTAAGTTTCTTCATAGCAGTCCATAGGGTGCTGTGTTTTGGATTCGTGACTGAAACAGTGTTAATAGCACACCAGTGTTTTGGCTATTGTTGAGCACCCCACACTTAGTGGTGGGCAGGAGTGTGGGAGAAGACGTAACCAGGACAATTAACCCAAACTTATCAAAGGGGCATTCCACATAATCTAACTGGGGGTTTGGTCTTCCAAAGTAGCCTTATCTTAGAGAATGACTAAGAATCCATCTGCTCATGAGAGGTGGTGAGTGCTCATGAGAGGCTTTGCACAGAGACCCCAACTATGTATGATTATCTACTCTAATAAAAAAGGGTATAAGAGATGGGAGGGGGAGAAAAATAACAATTTGGGAAAATAAATATGTACTCACAAATCCAGATTCTAGGAATGCCATCTCAAAAGCTGGCTGATGTTATATCTTATAAAGTTTATAAATCCTTCCCTTCTCCTAAGGCACACAAGAATACAGCGTTCAGGAACCCAGACCTAAGGAAAGGATTGCACAAAGATGACTGGATGGCTAGTTTTCCATTGTCATTACATTTATAATGAGTTTTATAATACATAAATTTTATTTCAGAACACTATTTCCATGAAGCTTTGAATAACTTCCTCTAGTAATTTTAAAAGTTATTCATAGAAAAAAAAATCAAGAGACGGTTTGTCTCAAACCAGAACACATTTTCTTATTTCAAATCTCTTAAGTAATCTGGTCTTCATTATTTTAAAATAAAATAGTAATTCCTTCTCCCAGATTTATATCTCCCAGATTTACAGATGTGGAAGGCATACAAGACAGCAGTAGTAGTGATTGAATTGAATTAAATAATGCACAGAGTGAATTGACTGAAAAAAGCATTCAGTTATTCTAGTCTCAATCTGGAGCAAAAGAAAATACAGAGTATGCATTTCTTCATTAAATTTTGCTTATATCTTGTTAACAGAAAAAATAAAATTGTTTGATGATATACATCCCCCATTCAGATTATTAGACTAAGAAATTAGAAAATTTGGTGATTTTATACTTGTTGTGTGCAGATTCAAGAGATGCCTTACATAAGACAGACTAAAACTTACAGAGCAAAATCTTCACTGAAAAATACTTCTACCCCAAGAAATCCTGAAATGACACAACCTAAGCCTCCAAAAAAAGAGATAGTTTCTCTTTGACTCATAACAGAAGATGAGGGATAAACACCTTTTCAAAATTTGTTGCACTTGAGCCCATTTTAAAAATAGATTGAATTTTTTTTCTTAATGCATGAAAACTTATTTCCCAGTTCCTTGAAAATCACACTTTATTTGAAAGATAAGCCTAAAGAGTTCATGGAGCTACGAGTATTTCTAAAATGAAGAAGTTGTCTTTTGCTCTCTGAAATTTTAGAAGCTCCATCAAGGATAATAATTAAAAATTCTAACCTTCTTACAAAAGGTGGGAGACAAATGATCCTTCTAGGGCCTGATTAGGTTCAGCACTTCATATACATCTTGCAAAATTCTTCTTCTTCACAGGCTTTTAAATTTAGCTGATAGAAAAATATCAAATATCCTTTGCTATACTTCTTCACTTCTAGTTATCTTATTAATCAGAAGACTATCACATTCAAATGATCATTTGAAAAATGTAAAGCTTTTTATTCTACTTAATTTTCACTTTATTTTATTATTCTACATTTCTTTAGCTCTTTTGTCACTGAAAGAAAATGATGGGGTAATGGATGTGCATGTGGCTGTGAATAACATTGTGTACTATCATTATTCTGCTGTGGGTAAATAAATTGGAGAAGGCCACTCTGCTTCATGACAATAGTCTCATGCAGGACTGGAACTTAAAGGAAGAATGGCTTATATTTACTGCTCATATAAAGATACTTGCAGGCCTCTGATTGCTCTCTGTACAAAACCAAGATTTTGTTTCAAGGATTTCACAATCTGAAATGCTAGTTAATACAATGCTGAGAGAAAAAAAAACTACTAAGAAGAAAGTGAACAATTTTGATGCTTGATGTGGAACATTAAATATATAATCAATCAGAAATAGGAATTAAATTTGTTATAACCTGGTTGAACATTGATGCCTAAGTTACTATTCTATTTTTCTTGTCTTCAGCATGAAAGATGTGGAGAACATGAAGGTAATATGTCACTCCAGCAACCAGAAATTAATGATGCAGGGCAGTCACAGTTCCTTCTTCCAGACAAAGGAAATGTATTGTACTAACAAACCCAGGATATGCAGTATCTGAAAACTCACAAAGATATGCACTTTGTCGTACCAGTATTCCTCACGATACTAATGCAATTGCTTCTTTAGGTTCTGGAGGAAGAATAGGAACTAACATACATTAGATAAATCAGTTCAATCTACTCTGTTACAAAGATCTGCCCACAGCAAAATGGCCAATCTACCATCAGTACAGTTCTGTAACCAGCTACCTTTTCCACCCAATGGAAACAATCACCCATTCTCATTGGGTCACCTAATACTTACCTTTACCAAGTGTCTTTTAATTTGCGAGACTTTGGGTCACATCTTATCTACTTTGCTGTATACCTCATTGTGGTGGGTTAACCTTGGCTGAGCGCCAGGGGCCAACCAAGCCACTCTATCACCCCCCCCTTCCTTCCCCTCTCCCCTCCTCAGCAGAGCAAAAAGAAAGGGGAGGAATATAAGATGAGAAAACAAAAAGCAGTTTAATAATAATAATAGAAGCAAAGCCAAGCAAATCCGTGCGCGGAAGCAAAGCAAACAAAGTTTTATTCTCTACTTCCCATCAGCAGGCGATGTTTGGCCACTTCCTGGGAAGCAGGGCTCCAAGACGCGTAGCGGTTGCTCTGGAGGACAACGGCACGGACCCCCCCTCCTCCTCCTTCTCCCTAGCTTTATAGCTGTGCTGATGTCATATGGTATGGAATATCCCTTTGGTCAGTTTGGGTCAGCTGTCCTGGTTGTGTCCCCTCCCAAGATCTTGCCCACCCCATCCCACTGGAGGGGTGAATGTTGGGATCCTTGCTCAGCAGTAGTCACAACACAGGTATGTTATCAGTACCCTTCTAGCTCCCAGCACAAAACACTGCTGCTATGTGGAAAATCAGCTCAGCCAGACCCACTACACTCATTCATATGTAGTGATGTATTCTCACAAAATGTCGACAGTCAATGAAGCACAGCAAACAACCCAAAACCAACCCCACAATGCAGCTGAGATCATTATAATAAAGAATATTGTTCATATTGTTCACTTCCACTAACAGATAGCCAGTTCAGATGACTTTTGCTTGTTGGAGGCATCATTTTATTTTGATAATTATGACTTTCCCTTATCTTCCTCTCCATTTAACTGATTAATGGAAACAGGTAGCCAGATCAGGACATCCTCTGATCCAGTATGATAAGTAATTTTCTTTTCAATAAAATCTTTATAAACATTCAGCGGACAAATGAGATTAGGAAATCAAAATGAGCTCATAAAAAAAGGAAGATTTTTCTCATTAATAGCTGGCCTAAATATTTCTGAATATTTATATCACCCCAAAACCCAGATAAATTCTTGTAGTACAAAAAGCAAGAAAAAAATCTTATTTCAGTAGAATATTTGAAGCTCAGCAAGCTACAAAATACATTTTCTAACATAAAAGAAACATTAACTTTTCACCGTTGACTGGAAGAGAAAACAACCCAGTTTGTATTACCATAGTTCCAAAGGTCTTCTGTATCAACTCAAACAAATTCAAATTACTTACATGAAAAGAGAATTCTTTGTTTTATTTTAATTGCCAGTAATTTAGAATCTTCTACAACTTTTTTCTACTACTGTCACAGTAAAAAAAAACTTTAAAAAATGGTCAGTACAGAGACTTCTGTGACCTTTCTGATTTAGTACTGAACCTCTGGCACAGAAGAGAATTTTACGATGGTTAGGGTGAACTTTTGGTTTCAGCTACAGTAATTTTAGGTCTAGAGAAACTGTCAGAATTGTGAGAACAATCATGCAGAGCCCTGTCTTTAACTGATTTCAACCAGCTTTCTAGACAAAAGCAGAATCTAGAGAAAAATAAGGGCTCATTATGAGAATTTTAAAATGACAAGTATACTTTATACTTTTGGCATTTTCCGTTATTCCTTTGCCTTTTTAATGTATTTTTTATGTGACTACTGAAAAAAAATCTGATGCCTTAAACACTCCAAATAAATATTTGCTTGAATTAATTGTTCCTTTCTAAAATTATTTTCCTGTCAGTTATATACATGTGAAAAAATTTATATCCTGGCTGTCACATTGAATATATGAAATTATTGCTATTTTAAAAATTAAACTCTTCTGTCTTGGTCCTTAAAGATATATTCTTAAATCCACAAATAACTATCAAAATAACTGATCAGGCTTCTAAGAAAACGTTTCTAATAACTTATGCAGAAATTCATAAGCACTCAAAAATATACACTGGAATGAAATTCAGAATGACTTTGGGCACTCATTTCCAAACCTTTGCATTTTTAAAGCTAATCCTCCACCTCCCTTCTCCTCCACTTCTGCCCTTGATCAGTCACTATCTAACTGTGGAGGAAATTAAATTAACAGTTGTTCAGACTGAATGGTGACTGCTGCAAGACTTAAAATCTGTTATGATATTCAGGTAAAATAAAACATGTAGTGATCTTTGATAGCTCTAAAAGGGAAGAAAGGTAGAGAAAGGAGAACTGCAAGATTGAAACTGGACTCTTAATGTCTACTTAAGTTTTACATTAAGTATCTGATCTTTTTTTGAAAATGACCCTTCATAGGTATTTGCAGTTTTCCAGATTATGACAACTTTTCATCCTAAGAGCTGTTTACAAGGATGTTCAGTTTTAATTCATTTAGTTTTTCCCCATATTGTATGTCATTTTATTTCTCTGTAGCTATAGGTCTTTACAGCTGTACAGATCTCCAAAAGGGCAATTCAACAGTGAATATAGAAGTGCTCAGTTTTAAATGTATCAGTAGCACCATTTTAGTCAATACGTAAAATTCGATCTGTTCTTAAATATGCCCCTCTAGACATCAAACTTAATTTTTTGCTTACACTTCTCAGAAAGCTTAAATGATGTAATTATTACAGTAGTAATAGATACTATGAATGATAAATAAAAAAAACCTCTGAAAGTTTATATAAGTGTAACTAAAAGTCACAAAGACAAGTTATTCATTAGAACAGCAATAGAGAATTAAAAATTCTTTAACATGTTGTGGTGGGTTAACCTTGGCTGAGCGCCAGGTGCCCACCAAGCCACTCTATTACCCCCCCTTTCCTTCCCCTCTCCCTCCTCAGCAGAGCAAAAANNNCCATTTCCTGGGAAGCAGGGCTCCAAGACGGCCCCCCCCTCCTCCTCCTTCTCCCTAGCTTTATAGCTGTGCTGACGTCATATGGTATGGAATATCCCTTTGGTCAGTTTGGGTCAGCTGTCCTGGTTGTGTCCCCTCCCAAGATCTTGCCCACCCCACCCCACTGGAGAGGTGAATGAGGGGACTACAGCAGTAGTCACAACACAGGTATGTTATCAGTGCCCTTCTAGCTCCCAGCACAAAACACTGCTGCCACGTGGAAAACCAGCTCAGCCAGACCCACTACACGTCTGAGTAACTGTGACAATGACTAAAGCAATATAATTTAGATTGTAGTGTTTGCATTGGATAATAATTTAATGTTTAAAGGTATGCTGTCAATGTTGCAGATTTAGGTTAAGTCACACAGTAGCCCTGACTGGTTTAACTAAAGTCATGTAAGACAATAATTTGAAAGAGAATCTCATATGTACTCAGAGCCATCTTTCAAACATGCCATGCTTCTAAATACGTCAAACTAAATATTTTAGTCTTTTCATATGTCATTTTCAAAGCTTTTGTTTACTCACAACAGGATCTACAGGTGACAGTTTATTTTTCAGATGCAAATTTTCTGCATGCTTAACAACCATGTCCGTATTTGCCAAACTGCATATTTGTAATCCAACAGCCAGACATCTTAAATGCAGGAAAGTAATTAAAGCCTCTTGTACATACATCAAGTTGGCCTGATAATCACAGGTGGGATAATGTAGATTAGG
This sequence comes from Eurystomus gularis, assembly GCA_013400335.1. Taxonomy (NCBI): domain Eukaryota; kingdom Metazoa; phylum Chordata; class Aves; order Coraciiformes; family Coraciidae; genus Eurystomus; species Eurystomus gularis. Next base: position 55,158 of record VZZY01016676.1, read on the forward strand.
GCTCCATTGAAAATTAATATATCATCCTATTTTACATTTACATCCCTTCTGTTTCTTTCTTCTGGTAGTAAAAATGTCATCTTATATTCTCAATCCGTGTTCTTTCTTCTATAAGTGATTTCACAGTTTCACAAAATGGTAGGGGTTAGAAAAGACCTCTGGAGATTGTCTAGTCCAATCCTCCTGCCAAAGCAGATTCACCTGATTCGTGGTGTTGAGGTGGAACTTCCTGTGTTCCAGTTAGTGCCCTTTGCCCCTCATCCTATCCGTAGGTACCACTGAGAAGAGACTGGCCCCATCCTCTTGACACCCACCCTTCAGATATTTATAAACATTGATAAGATTCCCTCGAGGCCTTCTCTTCTCTAGGCTAAACAGCCCCAGATCTCTCAGCCTTTCCTCATAAGAGAGATGTTCCAGTTCCTTCATCATTCCCATAGCCCTCTGTTGGACTCTCTCCAGTACTTCCTTATCCCTCTTAAACTGGGGAGCCCAGAAATGGACACACTTGGACTAGCATTTAAAGATGTGTTTTCTTGTTTCCTCCATTGGTAAAATAGGTTACAAGATTTTCGATACTCACAAAAAAAATTTCCTTTAGTAGCAAAATTTTTGGTGGCGGTAGAGAAAATGTTATCTTTATATTGTAATATTTGAATTAATATGAAATAATATCTGCTAAGAATATTTCTAAAATACATTAGAGAAATAAGCTTAATCTTACATTTCTAGAACTTAATTTTTAATACCCTAGTAAAGTTTTTGTATGCACTTTTGCTTTTCACTGCCAGATAATCTATCATCCAATGATCCTCAGGAAAAGCATCTACCTGATATATACTATTGTTTCAGTCTAATCATTAGCATCTTTCACTGAAAAGAGTTTCAGTGGTTGTTTGGGAAGCTAGTAGGAAGCTGTGGTGGTTTAGTCCCTGCTGGGGCCTGAGCACGACATGCCGCTGCCCCCCCACTGCGGGTGGGATAGGGTGAAAAGGGAAAGCACAAAGCCCAAGGCTGAGATAAGGAGAATTTAATACGATAACACGCAAGAAGCAATCAGAACAACAACGACAGGGGAAAAAAAATGTACAGAACAAGCGATACCAAGCGCATCAATGCTTGGAGCAGACCCAGACCTGTGCACCCCTCACCTGGTGCTGCATGACGAATGGAACCTCTGCTGTGAGCATTACATCAGCATGGTATGGAATAGCCCGGTTGTGGCCACCCCCCCAGCTCCTGCTGAAAATTAACCCTGTCCTGCCTGAATGAGGACAGAAGCTTATTACTGTTCAATGTGATTAAAAGTTAGTTTTCCCTTAACATGTGAGCTCTCATAAGAATATGGGCGCAATGAACTGAAATGCAGTAATAAAAAAAAAAGTCCCAGGAAGTATATATCCTCTCAGCTTCCATTCAGAAAAAAATCTGGCTAGCTTCATCTTTATCTAAATGATTGTAATGCAAATACAAAGACCCTTCAGATTTTTTATAACATACTTCATTTATAATGGTGCATACTTTCTAATCCAAGTAACATTTGGACTTACATACATCTTTTTAGAAGGACTGGACACTAAACAACAATCTCTGGCTGGACATTTTCTTTCTTGTAGCAGTTCACCTGCTGAAGTGTTACTATTAGCCAGTATAGGAACAAGCTTACTCTCATTCATGTCCTTTTAGTATTTCAAACCTGAGGTGATACCATGCTGTTTTCATGAATTTTCACATTCATTTATTGTTTCCCTTTAAAAGTTAACTGGAATATCAGATACTTTGGTTTAATATTTAGTAGAAATACATCCTGTCCATGAATGCCTGTTTTAAAATATGAACAAGGGGTATAGAACTATAAAATTATTTACATAATTTTAAGCAAGTTATGTGCAGACTTTTAACCCTAATAGAATAGCCAAATTTCTCACATAGTTTTTAGCAATAAGAGTATATTTATTAGAGCTATAAGACAACGCAATAATACTCATCAACACAGTTGTCAAGAGCAGACTATGCTATTTTTTCCTGCCAGACTGGATACCATGGCAACACCTGGTTAGGAGAAGCTGAAGAAATATTTGAAGGTTTGCGATTGTTAAAGCCATTGGACTGTAACAGACATGTATTAATTGCAAATGAATGTGACAGCACATACCAGATTTCTGAAAGGAAAGAAAATATCAGCATCATTCCAGAGTAAGGAACTGAACAAGAGATGAATTAAATTCTGTGATGTCTGACTTCAAACCTGGTGTCATGCTTGTGTACTCATCATTTACAAGGTCTGGGGAAATAGTGGAATTTTATTACTGTAGAAATATTTCCCAGAAGAACTCTAAAGAGATGAAAAAAAATCTATTGCCTGACAGCTTAAAAGGGCAAAAAATATACATTTAAAAGTATCTTTAAAAATATTCAAGAGTTTCAATCAAGTGCAATCACAGTGATTTCATACGGAAAAAAAAAAATGTCAGCATGAAAGTTTCCTTGGATATTGCTGCCAGATTAGTTTCCAGAAAGGGGCAGTACTTAAATCTGGTATGTAGTTTTAGAAGAGTTATGACAGAAAGTTTTTTTTCTTTTGTCTATGCATATACCATCAGAAAAGATGTTAAATATACTCACATGGACAGCAAACATTTTAACTTAGACTTTAAATTCTGTAACTATTATATATGCAGGCAGCAATCCATAATCTTCAGACATGTAAGAATGCTTGCAGCTACCTTTATTTCAGTATTTCAAAGCGTGAATGTTTTCATGCATTATTGAAACGACAGTACGCGGGAAACAAGTATCACTGACAACAGTTTGCTTTTTCAAGTCAATGAAAAATGCTTTCAGTTCTTGGAGCAAGCTGTTTATACTATGCTATGCCTTCTGTTATATGACAAATGCCAATTTTACTTCTGATTACATAAACAGAATACAAAATAAATCAGATAAAGTTAATAATGGTGCAAAGAATATCTGAAAAACCTCTGTACTTTTTAATTCCATGTTAAGGGGGCATATGCCTGCTTGAATTAGGCATTGTGTAATAGGAGAGAAGGTGAAAGTTACAGAGAGGGAAGCTAGGCTGGTATTTGAGAAACATATAGGTTCGGTCCTCCGTCATAGACTTCTTGTGGAAAACTGATAAATTCTCTAATACTAAATCTGGCAATGCCAAGTCCAAAAATTAGGTTGTTGGCTGTCACAGAAGACTTCACAGCCCTGAGCTGCTTGATATGTAAACAACGTGAGGATCTGCAGAATTTCTTCCAAGATATCTCAGCAGCTGTTCAGAGGACCTGCATATAATATCTGAGAATAACTGCAGATCACAGATCCAGTTTTAACTGAATGTTAAAGTACCGATGTAAAACACACCTTTTTAGTACTTTTTTAATGAATGATCTCCAGGAGGAGGTGAGTAGGTTGAGGAGTATTAGGGAAGGTGAGAGGAAAATTGATCACTGGAATCATACCTTGCCTTTCCTGAGACAGGTTCAACAATCAGAAGAGATACATAACAGGGAACTCCCTTTCCCATCTCCATCTGACTGAACATAAGGACCAGAAGGAGAGGGGCAATGGCAACAAGTTCCTGCCCAGTGCAACAATAGCCACACCTTCTCAGGTGCCCTTGCTTAACAGGTACAAGGCCCTGCAAGTGGAACCTGATAATAATGAGAGCAATGATTCATGTAGCTTAGACACATCACTGAAATTAAGGTGGCCTATGCCCTACATCAAAACTACTTATACAAAGAAAAAAAAGCAGGTCATTGTCACAGGTGACTCCCTTCTGAAGGGAACAGAAGGTCTGATATGCAGATCAGACCCACTTTTTACAGAAGTCTGCTGCCTCCCTGGGGCCTGGGTTAAAGATGTGGTGAGAAAACTTCTTAAGATGGTAAGGTCCTCAGATTACAATCCATTATTGATTTTTCAGGCAGGCAGTGATGAACTTGCAACAAGAAATCCAAGAGCAATCAAGAGAGACCTCAGGGCCNCTGAAGGGAACAGAAGGCCTGATATGCAGATCAGACCCACTTTTTACAGAAGTCTGCTGCCTCCCTGGGGCCTGGGTTAAAGATGTGGTGAGAAAACTTCTTAAGATGGTAAGGTCCTCAGATTACAATCCATTATTGATTTTTCAGGCAGGCAGTGATGAACTTGCAACAAGAAATCCAAGAGCAATCAAGAGAGACCTCAGGGCCCCGCAACAACTGGTCAAGTGATCAGGATCCCAAGTAGTGTTCTCTATCCATCCATTTGCAGGGAACAGTGAGGGAAGAAACAGGAAGATCCATCAGATCAATACCTGCCTCCAAGCCTGGTGTCACCAGCAAGACTTCAGGATTTTTGATCATGGGTCAGTTTACATGACACCAAGCTTGCTGGTGGTAGACAGAGTACACCTGTCTCAAAGCGGGAAACGGATTTTTGTACAGAAGTTGGCAGCACTTATAGGAAGAGCTTTAAACTAGATTTG